>WNYA01001135.1:6977-23882 GCA_019512145.1 Engystomops pustulosus
CCCAAAAGGGGACCTAAAACTACACCCCGAGCCCCTCCCTGCACATCACTGGGACCCCCACACTCCTCTGTAGTAGTGATATAAGGGGGGACCTCATACTACACCCCGAGCCCCTCTCTGCACATCACTGGGACCCCCACACTCCTCAGTAGTAGTGATATAAGGGGGACCTCATACTACACCCCGAGCCCCTCCCTGCACATCTCTGGGACCCCCACACTCCTCAGTAGTAGTGATATAAGGGGGGACCTCATACTACACCCCGAGCCCCTCTCTGGGACCCCCACACTCCTCAGTAGTAGTGATATAAGGGGGACCTCATACTACACCCCGAGCCCCTCCCTGCACATCATTGGGACCTCATACTACACCCCGAGCCCCTCTGGACATCATTGGGACCTCATACTACACCCCGAGCCCCTCTCTGCACATCACTGGGACCCCCACACTCCTCAGTAGTAGTGATATAAGGGGGACCTCATACTACACCCAGAGCCCCTCTGGACATCACCGGACCCCCACACTCCTCATCACACGTTAGGCCGGATTCCCACTGAAAGTATTTATTTGCTGCATTTGCGGTGTTTTCTGCTGCTAGGGGGCGCTCTAGGTCCCGGCCAGGGGTCTGTACTGCAGTTCTCTCTCGAATTGCTCTGCAGTCAGCGTCCCCTGAATGGCCTCACAGCCGGGGTTGAAGACGGAGTATGCGCTCTTCTCCCCCTCCTTCCTCCGGCCCGGCCGACGAGTTCCTTCATACAACCAATAGAACATGGAAAGGAGAAAGTACGCCAGCCCAAACTCAAGTTCTACAAAGAGTCCGAGCAGCGCCAGCCACAGCAGGACCTTCAGCAGGAGGACGACCTTCCACATAGACGAGTCCACGGGCTCAGCCTCGCCTGCCATTACAGACAGCACCTGCAAAGAGTACAGAGAACAAATCATTATACAACGTCCCAGGATCCACAGAACCAGCCTCAGGGTGTACTGGATCCACCCACAGAACCAGCCTCAGGGTGTACTGGATCCACCCACAGAACCAGCCTCAGGGTGTACTGGATCCTCGTCACATGATATCAGCATCCACGGAACCAGCCTCAGTGTGTACTGGATCCTCGTCACATGATATCAGCATCCACAGAACCAGCCTCAGTGTGTACTGGATCCTATACAACTGCAGATATACATAATCAGAGGAGGGGCAGCCTCAGCCAATGAAGACAGGGGGTGTGTCCCAGACTACCTGTGAAGGCCCTGTAGATGGACTATAGCCCCAGCTGTGATCATTATAGGGAGACGTTAGGAGGGAAGTATCACAGCCTCAGTCTTAGGCTACATGCACATGAACGTAAGCCCGCCGGGACGCTTGTGGATGTTTATACATTCCCCCATACAGTCATGTGAATGTGGCCTTACATACGCCGAATAGTCTCACACTACTTATGTGGTGTCCCTATTTTGGTGCTCGGTCCCTCTTGCAGTCCATGTCTCACCTCAGTCCTGGCCTGGGACATGGCCTGGGACATGGCCTGGGCCGCCGGCTCCGGGTTTCTCCACTTGTTGCACGCGCTGAGTATTTGGTCTTTTGCTTTCTGTATCAATGTTTTTGTCCTTGGCCCGGAGCCGGTGCCCCCCTCCCCCGAGTTACTTTCCACAGGTTTCGTCTGAATTTTGGCTTTTCTTGCTCTGAATTCTGCCAGCCTCTGCTCCATGGCTCCTGCGTTATAGAGACAAGAGCAGGCAATCAATGATCAATGTGAATAAACCCTACAATGTGACCACCACGAAGAGAGGACGAGGGGACGTGAGGGACCGGAGAGAGAGGACGAGGGGAGAGACGAATCACAGCGGGGACGTGACTTGGGACCGGAGAGAGAGACGAGGAAGATGGGGACGTGGGAGACGGAGAATGAGAGAGATAGTGCGACTTGGGGACGGTGAAGGGACGGAGAGGAGAGAGGCAGAGGGGGACGGAGGGACGGAGAGGAGAGAGGAGATTAGGGGACGTGAGGGGACCAGAGAGAGATTAGGACGAGGGGACGCGAGCGGACGGAGAGCGCGAAAGGAACGAGGGGACGCGGAGCGAGCCGGAGAGGAGCGAAAGGTAAGAGGGGGACGCGGCGCCGGGGAGAGAGAGGGATCGAGGGGACCTGAGGGACCGGAGGAGAGAGAGAGACGAGGGGATGAGGGACCCGGGAGAGAGAGGCCCGAGGGGCCGAGGGGGCCGAGCGGCCGGAGAGAGAAAGGACGAGGGGAGGAGAGGACCGGAGAGAGAGAGGAGAGGGACGCGAAGCAGACGGAGAGAGAGAGGAGGAGGGGACGCGATTGGGACGGAGGAGAGAGAGCGAGAGAGAGAGAGGCGAGGGGACGTTGAGGGGACCGGAGAGAGAGATAGGGAGAGAGGGGGTGCGGGGGCCCGAAGAGCGGCCGCGAGAGAGCGAGAAGGACGAGGGGCGCAGTGATGCGGCAGGATGAGAGCGAACGGACGAGGGCTCTTGGTGGCGGCCGGAGAGGAGCGAAAGGACGACTCGGGACACGCGAGCCGTCCCTGCGGACGGCGAGAGCGAAAGACGACCCCTGAGGACGCGAGCGGCCGGAGAGGAGAACTCGCGGGGCGGAGAGAGGGGAGCGAGCGATGGATAGAGAGAGAGAGACGAGACTCGCGGCCGGACGACGCAGATGTGGGGAACGAACGATTGGCGAGAGGCAGGAGAGACGAGTTGGGGGGGACGAGGCGAGACCTGTCCTTTCCAATCCCTAGCCCCGTTGAGGCAGGCGAGCTGGAGAGTGGAGCGAGCGGACACGGCGAGAAGATGGGGGGGACGCGAGAGGCGGCGAGAGAGGGGACGCGAGCGGCTGAGAGCGGACCGGAGAGAGGGGAAGAGGGGATGTCGAAGGGCTTATAGAAAGCGGACAGCAGGATGCGACCAGTGGTGCGGAGAGAGGACAGCATTGTCTCCCACTCTCCCGGAGCTCCTCCCTAATGATGAGCCTGAGATAGCTGAGCGTTTGTCTGGCCAGTAGATACATTATTGCCGAGGCAAATGACTGGTTAGTGAGTTTCTACAAGTAGTAGGCGGCACTGGACCAGTCTCAACAGTGCAGGGCGGCACTTTGGTTTGGCCTAGCCCATCTGCCCAACCCTTAGACCCCACACAGCATCGCCTGGCGACACCAGGGGGTGATATAGCTCTCCATGATATTACATTAGTTCTGTGGCACAAAAAAAATAAAAAAATCACTTATCCGTGTGATTTGTGGGTCATAGGGCATTCCACACCTTTGTGAGAATATCACATTTAAGACTCACAATGGGTGTTACGCGATAAATTGGTTAAAGGTCATATTGTCGCATGAAATCAAGTGTGAACAGATGCTAAGGAGGACTGTATAAAATTCCAATTATAATTGAACCAGGACATTTTTTGGTCATTAATGAATTTAAACACCGGTGTGAAGTTAAAGGGAAACCTGTCACCACATTGTCGATACACAGCTTGTGACATGTTCCTATTCATGGTCCTATCAACTAACATAACATCCTCTTTAGCTAAAATGGTTTCCTAACATCCCACAATAAATCAACATTATCTTCTGTAGATCAGGGGGGGTGCATCCTCACAGAGGCTGCTGTGATTTCATGTGATCAGATACCTACATGAGCTAGATATTGCAGAGAGTGTACAGGAGCTTAGTGATGTCATTCCGGTCACATGACGTTAAGTGCCCGAGATGTGAGAGGCCCTCTTCCAGTTTCATACAAAGATATCACAGCACTTAGGACCGGTACAATCAGGAACAAGGAGGCAGGGAAAAACAAGTAAATTTTAATATGTGTGAATGACTCACATCAGGTTGATTTGCATAAGTTTTACAAACTGATTTGTAACATTGCGGAACGGAGAGGAAACATTTAGGGAGAAGGGCAATGTTTTCTGAATGTTAATGAAGCATTTATTATTGAGCAGGTTCATCGGATGAAAGGCTACCTTTTTTTACGCCTCATGTAGAGGAGCAAGTTTTACATAATGATCGAAAAAGGTAAGAGAAAGTCCATGTGACGGTTAACCTTAACTATCAGAGGTCATTTAGGTCATCCACAAGGTTCAGGGAAGTAGTGTATGTGAATCTGCGGCAGAGCAGGAGAAGTTTGGCTGGTGGAGGTCAAGTAACACTTCTCCCTCACCTTATGGGCTTATTCTCACACCCTCCCCTCGTTTAGCTGCTTTGTGCTGTTTGTCTATGAGCTGGGACCCTGGCAGCCTTTCTGACACAGATGTGAAACACAGCCTTAGCATAGAGTTTCTAGCAGGATGGGCGCCGCAGGATGGCATCATGAAAAAAAGCTTTAACTTCTTTACTCATTAAACCTGTTTAAAGAAGAAAAAAATAAAACCTTCTCAGTGACAATCGTTAAAAAATGTAAAAATGCAGAAAAAAGGTTTCAAAGCAATAAATCATCCCACCTGCTCTGTAAGCCACCGACTGGAAACAGCCGCCCGCCAAGGACAATGAGCTGCTGGGGGTAAAGTGGCAGCGTGAGCCTCTCCGCAGAGGACGTCATAAAGCACGCCCGATGTGATGGTGGTATATACAGTACAGACGGTGCCCTGGCAGCGAGATGTTAAACATGCAGATGAACGCGCCCCAGCCAGGGGCCGCGACCAAATACTGGCGCGCTTACATCAGGTTTATGGCAGATGGATTATCTCCTAAGTGCTAATCATCAACATCCTCACAGGTGCCGGCATAACCGCAGGCAGAGAGAAGAACCTTAGAGATAACCAAACCTGATCCCAGACACTAAAACCACACAACCCCAGGGGGCCGGCAAAGCCCTGAGCCCGTACATACATAATGCTTCCTGACGCAGATGTTCTACAGCCGAGACCGGCTCAGACACTGCGGCCTGACTCACCGCCACCAGAGACGGATCTATGGAGAGTTACTGTATGAGGCGGACCGCTAGGCCAGACCAATACTGATCTAAACAGTACCCTATTTCCCATACCCAGCATCTGGCACCTCCCTATCAGCTCTAAGGAGACCACTTTCTTTTGGGCCCCCAATCTGACCCAATAAGTACACCGAAAAATCTGTCTGCCCGGGCCAGGTGGGTTAAGGACTTACAAAGAAAATGGGGGTTTTATTTGCATTGTTCAAGTCGTGGACTTAACAATATTAGTAACTGGGGACACAGAACATGGTAAGGACTGGTGATACACAGGAGAGTTCCTAATGGCATAGAGAAGCCAAGACGTTCTGGAATGTCCAGGAGGAGGCCGGATCCTGAAGCTATTACTCACTGGACCTCACGTTACAAGACCCCATAGTCTATAAACACAAGGCACTGCAGGAACAGGAAACTTTACCCCCCGGGCCCGCAAAGTGCCGACACCAAGTCATTCTGGAAGTCAGAAGATTTAGTTTAAGACGCCTTTGTGGACACGGTATGAGTAGTAAGCTGTGCATGAAGGTGTAATGGTGTGAGTTCCTATCCTACAAGGGGGATCATTATGGTCTCTTTTGGCCGATAATCGTTGGACAAAATTCAGCATTAAATTCAACTAAGTTATTAACAAAAACTAAACCAACTACGTTCAGAAAAGGGGGGATGTTTCTACCATGACGGACGGAGGTGATCCACACAGTTGACTTAGGGCCTCCTGTGGATTTTGATATCGCTACGGTGTAGGTTTTGAGGATGCTTGTCTTTGCTCAGGTGGTAACAATGGAGATATGGTCTGGGGTCAGTGAAGGAACTGCATGATCATGCAGCCTTTCATGGCTGCGGGTGATCTGGTTCGGTCCAGGGCTTGAAAGCGCCGTGTCCAGAAGATCTTTGACATTTTGTCACTTGTCCTTGGTGGCTGAGGACCTCCAGCTCCTGATACTTGCATTCCCGGAATAGGCCATCTGGATGTGGAGCAGGCACAGAAGCCCTCACATCCATAGGTCGAGGCTCCACATTCTGGAGTATCGTGCAATCATAGGGAGTCATCGTGATTCTCCAATAATACGGGGGGGGTTGTTTCGAGTGGCATCCCATTAGGGCCCCCTCTAATTCAGGGGTGCCAGGACTCGTCGTGATTGTAAAGGTACTCCACCTTGTAAAGATGGAGGCAAAATAGCCACGGTTAGGTGGTCATCATTCGTTACAGTAAGCAGTGTTCCCACGTGGGGCATTGGGCCATCTCACGAAGGACCACGTGGTGGGACATAGGTGCTGGAGGACAAAGTTGCAGAGGGGCCGAGGATCCGGCATAGGTACACCTTTGATAGTATTGGTCCCCGGTTGGTGCAGGGTTATGGAACTGGGACTCCACTCTGCATTGGATCGTGACGGAATCTCATTGGTGGAGCACCATTCACGTGCATGCCCACCCACAGGCGCCGGCGGCCCGCTGGGGCATTCCTTGAGTGAGAGGAACACTAGGCACTGGACAGCGGTTGGTTCCCTTTGGAGGTAATAGTGGTGGTACAATAGTGGGGCGATGAGGCTTTTCATAGCGTTACGGGTCCACAAGCCTCATGACAACTGAGCTGAAGAGGGCATATGCCAGGTGGGGTTCGTGTAGGAGCATAGTCGGGATCGGGGAGTTTGAACCAATAACTGCCATTTGTTTCATGGGAGTTCAGAATCTGTTCAGGAGGAAGACTTGCAACAGCTCGATTTTATGATCTGGAGGCTTCTCGGGGCAACGGGACAGCCACGCACGCCCCTGACCCCGAGCACCTCTCTGGACCCCCACACTCCTCAGTAGTATGATATAGAGGGGGGACCTATCGGGCCCCATACTACCCACGAGCCCCTCTTGCACATCACTGAGGACCCCCACACTCACTCGTAGTAGTGATATAAGGGGGGACTCTACTATACTACAACCCAAGCCCCTGGCCTTATCGGGATCCCACACATCTCAGTGTAGTCGATATAAGGGGGGACCTACACTACACCTACCGAGCCCGTGCCTTTGCAATCACGGGTAGACCCACCACAATCTCAGTTAAAGTATGATGATAAGGGGGGACCTACATATTACCAGCCCCTAAGATGCACCCTCCTTGGGCCCCACACTCCTCAGTAGTAGTATATAAGGGGGGGGAACCTCATACTACACCCGAGACCCTCCTGGACCATTCATGGGACCCCACACCTCCTCAAGTAGCAGTGATATAAGGGGGGACTATACTTACACTCCGAGCCCTCTCCTGCACATCTTGGGACCCCACACTCTCAGTAGAGTGATATAGGGGGGACATCATACTCACCCGAGCCCCTCCTCACATCTGGGACCCACCACGATCCTCCAGTAGAGTGATATAAGGGGGGGGGACTCATATACACCCGAGCCCACTCCTGACACATCTCACTGGGACCCCCACACTCCTCAGTAGTGGATATAAGGGGGGGAACCTCATACTACACCACCGAGCCCCCTCACCTGGACAGCTCTGGGCCCCCACGCCCTCAGTAGAAGTGATATAAGGGGGGACTATATACACCGAGCCCCTTCTGGCACGTAACTCTGGGACCCCACACATCCTCAGTCAGTAGTGATATAGGGGGGAACCTCTACTACACCCGAGCCCCCCTCCCTGGGACCCCACACTCTCAGTAGTCGTGATATAAGGGGGGACCCATACTACACCCCGAGCCCCTCCTGAACATCACGGGCCCCCAACTCTCAGATAGTAGTGTCGGTTAGTATAGGGGGACCTATACTACTAATCTCCAGCCCCTTGGACATCATTGGGACCTCATACTACACCCCGAGCCCCTCTGGACATCACCGGACCCCCACACTCCTCATCACACGTTAGGCCGGATTCCCACTGAAAGTATTTATTTGCTGCATTTGCGGTGTTTTCTGCTGCTAGGGGGCGCTCTAGGTCCCGGCCAGGGGTCTGTACTGCAGTTCTCTCTCGAATTGCTCAGCAGTCAGCGTCCCCTGAATGGCCTCACAGCCGGGGTTGAAGACGGAGTATGCGCTCTTCTCCCCCTCCTTCCTCCGGCCCGGCCGGCGAGTTCCTTCATACAACCAATAGAACATGGAAAGGAGAAAGTACGCCAGCCCAAACTCAAGTTCTACAAAGAGTCCGAGCAGCGCCAGCCACAGCAGGACCTTCAGCAGGAGGACGACCTTCCACATAGACGAGTCCACGGGCTCAGCCTCGCCCGCCATTACAGACAGCACCTGCAAAGAGTACAGAGAACAAATCATTATACCACGTCCCAGGATCCACAGAACCAGCCTCAGGGTGTACTGGATCCACCCACAGAACTAGCCCCAGGGTGTACTGGATCCACCCACAGAACCAGCCTCAGGGTGTACTGGATCCACCCACAGAACCAGCCTCAGGGTGTACTGGATCCACAGAATCAGCCTCAGTGTGTACTGGATCCTATACAACTACAGATATACATAATGAGAGGAGGGGCAGCCTCAGCCAATGAAGACAGGGGGTGTGTCCCAGACTACCTGTGAAGGCCCTGTAGATGGACTATAGCCCCAGCTGTGATCATTATAGGGAGATGTTAGGAGGGAAGTATCACAGCCTCAGTCTTAGGCTACATGCACATGAACGTAAGCCCGCCGGGACGCTTGTGGATGTTTATACATTCCCCCATACAGTCATGTGAATGTGGCCTTACATACGCCGAATAGTCGCACACTACTTATGTGGTGTCCCTATTTTGGTGCTCGGTCCCTCTTGCAGTCCATGTCTCACCTCAGTCCTGGCCTGGGACATGGCCTGGGCCGCCGGCTCCGGGTTTCTCCACTTGTTGCACGCGCTGAGTATTTGGTCTTTTGCTTTCTGTATCAATGTTTTTGTCCTTGGCCCGGAGCCGGTGCCCCCCTCCCCCGAGTTACTTTCCACAGGTTTCGTCTGAATTTTGGCTTTTCTTGCTCTGAATTCTGCCAGCCTCTGCTCCATGGCTCCTGCGTTATAGAGACAAGAGCAGGCAATCAATGATCAATGTGAATAAACCCTACAATGTGACCACCACAAAGAGAGGACGAGGGGACGCGAGCGGCCCGGAGAGAGAGAAAGGACGAGGGGACGGGAGAGACCAGAGAGAGAGGGGACGCGAGCAGACGGATAGAGAGAGGACAGGGGGACGTGAGCGGCCAGAGAGAAAGAGGACCGAAGCGCGGAAGGAGATCGAGAGTAGAGGAAGGAGATACTACCTCTTCCTTTCTCCCCCTGGCCCTGGACCGAGCGAAGGAGAGAGAGAATGGAGGACGAGACAGCGGACGCGAGAGAGAGAGAGGAAATGAGACGGACGGCCGTCGAGGTGAGAGAGAGAGGACGAAGACAGAGCGGGCCGGCGAGAGAGAACCTGAGGGAAGGAGAAAGAGGAAGGAGTAGAGAGAGCAGGACAGCGAGCGGGAAGGCGAGAGAGAGAGGAGGACGCAGAGGACGGTCGAGAGGAGAAGGGACGCGAAGCGGCCGGCGAGAGAGAGGGGACGCCGAGGGCCGGCGAGAGATTGACCGGGAGAAGATGCAGACCCCCCTCTACCGCTTCCGAGGAAGGCGATCGAAGAGATGTGCACCGGGGAAGAGACCCCCGTATCCCTTGCCTTTTCCCTAGCGAGGAAGGACAGATGAGCAGACGGGCCGAAGAAGATTCACCCTTTAGAGGCAAGGAGAGAGACGACCGGCGGAACAGAGACGAGGCCACGGAGAGAAGAGATGCGGGAAGAAGATTGCTCCTCTCATCGTCATCACCGGATGCGAAGGTTAGAGGCGTCTGAATTGCTTGAGAGAGACAGGGTGCGGTAAGACGGGGAGACAAATTTCCCGTCTCTCCTCCGAGGCAGGAGAGGTGGTGATGAGAGAGGGGTAAATGAGATTTCTCGAAGCTGAAGACCGAATGAGAGAGACGGGGAAGAGACCTGCAGAAGGAAGGAGAAGAGAGAGGCGGAGGAAGAACTCTCGAGTGAAGGAGATGAGACGAGGTGAAGAGATTCGGGCCGTAGACGAGGCGTTGAGAGATAAGAAGAGAGGGGACGCGACGAGGAAGGGTCAGAGAGAGAGGGGAACGCGAGGAGGACGGCGGAGTGAGGAGAGAGGGGAAGCGGATAGCGGCCGGCGAGAGAGCGAGAGAGAGAGAGAGAAAAGGAGGACGCGAAGCAGCGGCCGGCGAGAGATGAGAGAGAACGCGACCGCGGGCCAGAGAGAAGAGGACCAGCGATAGCGACCGGCGGAGAGAGAGAGAGGACGCGAGCGGCCGGCGAGAGAGAGAGGACCGATCGGCGGCACGAGAGGAAGCAGGAGAGAGAGAAGAGGCGGAGAGAGAAGGAGAGCTGAAGACGGCGCGAGAGAGAGACCGAGAGCGGACGAGAGAGAGAGAGGGAGCGCCGCGGGAAAGTCCGCGAGCTGGATCCGCGAGTAGTAGGACAGCGCGAGAGAGGAGGGACACGGCCGAGCGAGATGAGGGGACGAGAGCGGGCCGTCGAGAGAGAGAGGGACCGACGGCCGGCGAGAGATGAGAGGGGACTATGCGGCCGGCGAGAGAGAGGGGACGCGAGCGGCCGGCGAGAGAGAGGGGACGCGAGCGGCCGGCGAGAGAGAGGGGACGCGAGCGGCCCCGTGCGTAGAGAGAGGGAGCGATGCGGCCGGAAAACGAGAGACCCGAGATGAGAGGGGAAGCGAGCGGCCGGCGAGAGGACAGGGGGACGCGAGCGGCCACAGAGAGAGAGTGAGGACGCGAGCGGCCAGAGAGAAAGGACGCGAGCGGCCAGAGAGAAAGGACGCGAGCGGCTAGAGAGAAAGAGAGAGAGGACGCGAGCGGCCAGAGAAAGAGAGAGAGAGAGGACGCGAGCGGCCAGAGAGAAAGAGAGAGAGGACGCGAGCGGCCAGAGAGGGGACGGGGGGATGTGAGAGAGAGGACGCGAGCGGCCAGAGAGAGGGGACGTGAGCGGCCTGAGAGCGACCGGAGAGGGGAAGAGGGGATGTGAGAGGCTATAGAAAGAGGACAGCAGGATGCGAGTGGCTGCGGAGAGAGGACAGCATTGTCTCCCACTCTCCTGGAGCTCCTCCCTAATGAAGAGACCTGGATGAGCTGGAGCGTTGTCCTCCATGTAGATGACATTATGCCGAAGCACAATGACTGGCTTAGTGAGTTTATACAAGTAGTAAGGGCTGCCACTGGACCAGTCACACAGTGCAGGGCACTTCTGTTTGGCCTAGCCATCTGCCCACCCCTTAGCCCCACCACAGCATCGCCTGGCGACACCAGTGGCTGATGCATATCGCTCTCCATGATATCTCCATTATTTCTGTGCAACAAAAAAATAACAAAAATCACTTATCCGTGTGATTTGTGGTCATAGGGCATCCACACCTTTTTGAGAATATCACATTTTAAGACTCACAATGGCGCGTTACGGCTGATAAATTGGTAAATGTCTTATTGGTCGCATGAAATCAAAGTGTGAACAGAATGATAAGGAGGACTGTATAAATACCAATTCTAATTGAACCAGGAAATTTATTAGTGTTATTAATGAATTAAACACCTGATGTGAATTTAAAGGGAACCTGTCACCACATTTTCAGATATACAGCTTGTGACATGTTCCTATCAGGTCCTATCAACTAACACACACCCTTCTTTTAGCTTAAAATGGTTTTCCTAACATCCACATAAATCAACATTATATTCTGTAGCATCAGGGGGGGGTGCATCCTCCACAGAGGCTGCTGTGATTTCATGTGATCAGATACATACATGAGCTAGATATTGCAGATGTAACAGGACCTTAGATGATGTCATTCCGGTCACATGACGGTAAGTGCCCTATGATGTAGCAGAGCCACAATCCGATCGCGTGCGCCAAAATCCCGGGGCAATTCAGGTACAATCGGCGCAAATCGGAAATATTCAGGTAACACGTCGGGAAAACGCAAATCGGGCCCCTAGTAAATGACCCCCAATGTTTCATACAACAGGATATCACAGCACTTAGACCTGTCAATCAGGAACAAGGAGGCAGGGCAATACAAGTAAATTTTAATATGTGTGAATGACTCACATCAGGTGATTTGCATAAGTTTACAAACTGATTTTTGTAACATTGCGGCCGGAGAGGAACCATTTAGGGAGAAGGGCAATGTTTTTCTGAATGTTTAATGAAGCCTTTATTATGAGCAGGTTCATCTGCATGACAGGTTCCCTTTAAGCCTCTTATTGTAGAGGAGCAAGTTTTACATAATGAATCGAAAAGGTAAGAGAAAGTCACATTCGTTTCACCTTCAACTCTCAGAGGTCATTCTAGGTCATCCACAAGGTCATGTGAGTAGTGTATGTGATCTGCGGGCAGCGCAGGAGAAGTTTGGCTGGTGGAGGTGACAGTAATCACTTCTCCCTCACATTATGGGCTTATTCTCACACCCTCCATAGTTTAGCTGCTTTGTGCGGTGTCTATGAGCAGGGACCCCTGGCAGCCTCTGACACAGATGTGAACACAGCCTTAGCCTCATAGTTCTAGCAGGATGGGCGCCCGCAGGAGGCATCATGAAAAGCTTTATACTTCTTTACTCATCAACTCCTTTTTAAAGAAGAAAAAAAATTAAAACTTCTCAGTGACAATCGTAAAAAATTAAAACTGAGAAAAAGGTTTCAAAGCCATAATCCCTCCCCCCATGCTGTAAGCCCCCGACTGGAAACAGCCGCCGCACAGACATGAGCTGCTGTGTACAGGTGCAGCGTGAGCCTCTCGCGCAGGGCGTCATAAAGCATCGCCCGCTGTGATGGTATATACAGTAACGATACAACGGTGCAGCGAGCTGTAAACATGCAGATGAGACGAGCCCCATCCAGGCCGCGCCAACTACTGGTGCATTTACATCAGGTTTTATGGAGCTGGATATCTCCTAAGCGCTCGTCATCACATCCTCGCAGGTGCCGGCATCAACCGCAGACAGAGAGAAGAACATTAGAGATACCAACCTGATCCCAGACACTAAACACACACCCCGGGGGGCCGCACAGCCCTGAGCCCGTACATACATAAAGGCTTCATGACTGCAGATGTCTACAGCGACACAGGCTCAGACACTGCGGCCTGCACCTCACAGCCACCAGAGCGGCTCTATGGAGTTACTGATATGAGGCGACCGCTAGTCAGACACTCACTGATCTAACAAGTATCCCTTACCATCATCCAGCATTGTGCAACCTCCACTATCAGCCTCTAAGGAGAGACCCTTTCTTTTTGGCCACCAATGTCTTCATTAAATAATCCCAATCTGACCCAATAAGTCCACCTAAAAATCTGTCTGGCCCGGCCTAGGTGGGCTTCAGAGTAACTTACAAGAAATGGGGGTTTTATTTGCATTTGTTCAAGTCTGTGGACTTAACATATTAGTAACTGGAGACACAGAACCTGGTAAGGACCTTGTGATACAACATGGGAGAGTCCTAAGGGGCATAGAAGAAGCCAAGACGTTCTGTAATGTCCCAGGAGGATGCAGGATCCTGAGCTATTACTCACTGACCCCATAGCTCTACTACACACAAGGCATCTGCAGGAACAGGAAACTATTACCGGGCCCTCACATTGCCGATACTAAGTCATTCTGGAGAAGTCGTTAATGAGGAGCTTTAGTTTACAGAAGCCTTTGTGGACACGGTAGTAAGCTGTGCATGAAGGTGTAATGGTGAGATCCTATCCTACAAGGGGGATCATTATGGTCTCTTTTGCAGATAATCGTTTGACAAAATCAGATTAAATTCAACTAAGTTTATTAACAAAAACTAAACAAAACTACGTCAGAAAATGGGGATGTTTCTACATGACGGACGGTAGGTGATCCACACAGTGACTTATGGGCCTCCTGTGGATTTCTGGATCTGCTCCTTTAGGATGAGGATGCTCTGTCTTTGCTCGGGTGGTAACATGGCGATCTGGTCTGGGGTCAGCTGCAGGACCTGCATGATCAGCGCAGCCTTCTCATGGTCCTGCGGGGTGATCTGGTTCTGTCCAGGGCTGAAGCCGCCTTGTCCAGAAGATCCTTGAACATTTGTCACTTGTCTTGGTGGCTGAGGACCTCCGGATCCTGATACTTGCATTCCAGGAATAGGACCTCTGGATGCTGGAGCAGGCACAGAGCCCCTCACATCCATAGGTCGAGGCTCCATCATTCTGGAGTCTCGTGCATCCATCATAGGGAGTCCTCGTGATTCTCCAATAATAGGTCGAGGTGGCTCTCCCATAGGGCCCCCTCTAATTTCAAGGGGTGCAGGACCTCGATCGTGATGTAAAGGTACTCCACCTTGTAAAGATGGAGGCAAATAGCCACGGTTAGGTTGGTCATCATTCGTTACAGTAAGCAGTGTTCCCCCACGTGGGTCATTGGGGCCATCTCCAAGAAGACCACGTGGTGGGACATTAGGTGCTGGAGGACCACGTTGCAGAGGGGCTCGAGGATCCGGCATAGGTACACCTTGAAGTATTGGTCCCGGTGCAGGGTTTATGGGACCTGGGACTCCACTCTGCATTGGTAGTGACTGCATCATTGGTGGAGCACCATTCACGTGCATGCCACCCACAGGCGCCGGCGGCCCGCCTGGGGCATTCCCTTGAGTGAGAGGAACACTAGGCCCTGGACCTGCCTGTTGGTTCCCTTGTAATATTGGTGGTACAATAGTGGGGCGATGAAGGATTTTCATAGCGATTTCCGGGTCCACAATCCTCATGACCACCTGAGCCTGAAGAAGGGCATATGCCAGCTGTGGGTTCTGTAGGAGCATATTTCGGGCTTCTTGGGGACTGTTCTGCACACATAACTTCATTTGTTTCATGAGTTCATACATCTGTTCAGGAGGAAGACTTGCAACAGCTCGACTTATAGACTCTGGAGCTTCCTCGGGGGGCACCGGATCCCCATAGGGAGACTCAATGACAGGCGCCCCGGTGCCCAGACTCTTCAGCTCCTCCTTGTTCTTCTCGCTGGCTGCGTTATCTACCCGCAGGGCTCTGCCGCTAAACTCCCGGCCATTCAGATTGCGCATAGCGCTGAGTGCCGTCTCCTGGTCCTGATACTCACAGAAGCCATAGCCTTTAGGTTTCCCGGTTTCACGATCATACACCAGGCGAAAGCTGACCACAGGTCCCACCTCAGAGAAGATGTCCTTCAGCTGCTCCTCCGTGGCTTCATACGGGATGTTCCCAACAAAAACCGAGCGCAGGGACCGATCCAACGCAGGATCCCGCACGTTTAGTCCTGCCATCTCTCACCGCTTGTTCTCGCTGCCTCCTCCGTGGATGAGATCTTAGATCTGTGTGGAAAATATCTCATCAGTACCAGGAAAAGCTCAGACCCAGAAATTTCACTATGAGAAAAGCTCAGTCCGACTCAGAACCGGAACTCCCCCCTCCCCAAAATATGGAAAGAGTAACCAAGTAATGGAGAGCGACCAGTGGTAAGGGATACCCCCAGCAGACTGGGGGAGCGGGAGCCCACCCTAAGGCCATGTTCACTCTGCCCCTGCCCCAGTATGGGAGGAGCCAGAATCTCCGGACACCACATCTATAGCTACTCTGCTCCAGGACATCTGAACACTAAAGATTTACCAGAATCTGGGGATGAAAGGTTTTTCTATGTACAAGACCTTATGACGTCACATGTGATGGCCGAGGCCTCTGATTGGCTGCACACGACTCTGATCGGACTAGGACCGGAGGGAAAGAGCCACAGCCCTACATCTACCGAGCAACTGGCAAAGACGGCGAAGCACCACTGCGCTGTATCACAAAGGGCTTAGATACAGAAGGCAGACTGTATCACACAAGATGTGATGGGACTGTAGACTGTATCACACATGGCGGGACGAGATACACGCAGCTCAGCAGACAGTATCACACATGGTGGGATGAGATACACGCAGCTCAGCAGACCGCATCACACATGGCGGGATGAGATACACGCAGCTCAGCAGACCGCATCACACATGGCGGGACGAGATACACGCCGCTCAGCAGACTATCACACATGGTGGGATTAGATACACGCAGCTCAGCAGACAGTATCACACATGGTGGGACGAGATACACGCAGCTCAGCAGACAGTATCATACATGGCGGGATGAGATACACAGCTCAGCAGACTGTATCACACATGGTGGGACGAGATACACGCAGCTCAGCAGACTGTATCACACATGGCGGGATTAGATACACGCAGCTCAGCAGACAGTATCACACAAAACGGGATGAGATACACGCAGCTCAGCAGACTGTATCACACATAACGGGATGAGATACACGCAGCTCAGCAGACTGTATCACACATAACGGGATGAGATACACGCAGCTCAGCAGACTGTATCACACATAACGGGATGAGATACACGCAGCTCAGCAGACTGTATCACACATGGTGGGACGAGATACACGCAGCTCAGCAGACTGTATCACACATGGCGGGATTAGATACACGCAGCTCAGCAGACAGTATCACACAAAACGGGATGAGATACACGCAGCTCAGCAGACTGTATCACACATAACGGGATGAGATACACGCAGCTCAGCAGACTGTATCACACATAACGGGATGAGATACACGCAGCTCAGCAGACTATCACACATGGCGGGATGAGATACACACAGCTCAGCAGACTGTATCACACATAACGGGATGAGATACAGCTCAGCAGACTGTATCACACATGGCGGGATTAGATACACGCAGCTCAGCAGACTATCACACATGGTGGGATGAGATACACGCCGCTCAGCAGACTGTATCACACATGGCGGGACGAGATACACGTAGCTCAGGAGACAGTATCACACATGGCGGGATTAGATACATGCAGCTCAGCAGACAGTATCACACATGGTGGGATTAGATACACGCTCAGTAAACATGATGGCGGGAGCAGTTACCGA
>WNYA01001135.1:29949-61130 GCA_019512145.1 Engystomops pustulosus
GGCAGGGGGTCCTTCGCCTAATGGGGTTTGGTCTAGTTTTCCACAAAGGTATGCTGTTTATACCAGGGCCAGTATTCCTCTGACTGGGGTCCTGTGAACAGTTTCTAATTGGCGCAGTGGTACCCGCCGGTTAGTCCGCTCTTGTTCTTTTGCACTGGCAGTTCTTTTTGGCTGATTGCTGTATAAGGGCATTACGTACCGGCGCGTGAGAGAGTGGGGCTTTACGCAAGATCTCCTTATCTTTCTGTCAGACCCAGGGATCCCTGAATAGAGCAGGGGGCTATAATGATATGGGAGCTTTCAGGCTTGTCTATAAATTGGAACAAGTGTGTGTTATGTATTTGCAGGATAGACAGGCCTCGGGCTATCGACAGCCAGTCAGGCACTAGAAAGTGTTCTAATTTCAAGTACCTTGGGAACCATTATACCAGATCACCAGCGAGATGGTGGCTAGGAATATAGGGTCAGTGATTCAATTTTAAATCACATTTGAGAATGGCCCAAACTCCCTCTGTCGGTGCGGGACGCAATAAACACTCCCGAAATGGTGGTAAAACGAAGTGTCTCTAGGTGACCTCTAGTTCCCATTCCTAAGTCTTTTTTTAAGGGCCATTGACTCCTTACTGATTCCCTTTTATGGGGTCGGGCCCTCTAAGCTACAATTAAACGAAACCTACAACGTTCCAAAATCCCGGCATGTTGGCACTTCCAGATATTTACTGGCGATCTGGCAGGGCAATTGAAAATATCTGGGGCTCATGGGTGGGGGGAGAGTAGACGCATTGTGGCACCTTCTGTATGGCCACGCTGTGCTTCGGCATGAAACTTTCTCCAGATAAGCGGGTGGCCAATAACTTAGCGAGGAGCCCCCCCAGCATTAAATACAAGTATCACCCCCCCCCCTGGAGTCACCTCTGTGGAACACCCTGGTATCCCTCATTTCTCCCAAGGATTAGCCCACCATATGGAGAGCCCGTGGGATATGCACAATAAGTGATGTTACGCAGGAGAAAGTTTTATGTCCTTTTGAGCAGTTATCTACAAGCCCCAACTCCCTAGGCACGACTTTAGCGAACTCACCTAAGGCACGCTTTCCACTATATCCAACAGCTCTGACCAATCTCTCCTCATGTCTCCATCTAGGCATAGTAAGATCTCAGGGACCAGCAGGGTAATATCTACAAATCTACTCTCGCCTCTCCGGCCAGAAGCCTATCCCATCAGGGTGAGGATATTAGCGTAATGGAGGACACTGATCCCCACCTTAAGCGGGAGGACACTTCGCTCGTACCTGAGTCGTATTATGTATCTCCCTCATTAATGACAAAACTTTCAATTCTATAAGGTTCATCAAAGCACTGACCCATACGTCACACAAATGGGTGTATCCCCTCTCCAGCTGCCCTAGGTGTAATGTGTGCCAGAACTTTGGACAATGATCGGGCTTGCCCATTCCTCCAAACTGAGTCACCATGATGCTAGTCCACATATGAAAGGGTAGTCCTTCGCAGAGACCACGCCCAAGAAATTTACAAAAGTAGGGGTAAATGGTGCGACTCACCCTAAGCTTATATTCTCTGGGCCATGTCCTCCTCCGCTTGATGCCCTCTTGTGATCCATTAGGTGCAGTTATGAATTATGATGCTATATCCACCGCGTTACTATGTAATGTCATTCTGTTGTTTACGGCTGTATTCCACCGTGATTGCTCGCGGCGATAGATGACGGGATGAGACGCGTAGTGCACCCACTTGATATTATTTTTGATATGTTGACACAATTGTATGTATTTTTACTCTTGATAACCGCCCCTGAAACCATGCGGCTGAATAACGCTTGTAAGGGCTAATTTCTCTTGCTTATAAAAGTAACAAAAAAACACCACAAACATGTGATCGCATTGGTCGCGTTCACATGTGCCACTAGCGTTGGGTTCATCGCACATGTATTCAGGAGTTGGACAGCTCTGGTCAGTGCTCTGCTCCCGATCACCTGTACTCCACCAAACAGCCCACAAGGATGGCCGCTATGTTTACTGACTATCCCCATCGTCCAGACACACTATCCCGCAGCCAGGGACACCGCCGAGCTCTTCTCAATGTTATGTGGACTTTTTCCATGCCGCATTTTAAACTGCAGTGAACTGTGACCAATAACCCCAGCGCCGAGCTGCACATAAGCCCTGCCACTTATATGCTGAATGTTATCGAAGGCTCGTACACACGAGCATCTGCGCCAATATATACAGATTAACCGTCCATGTAACATCTTGTCTTCAGGAACCTAATAAAACATATAGAGGAGATGTATAATCAGTATGATGGGGTCTCCTGGTACTCCATGAGTTACACAAGACTTTCCCTGAGGCTGATTTACTGATAACAGTGCAAGGCCAGGTCCTGGCATTTCTAAAAAATGTGACCGTGGTCAAGCAAACATGAACTTGCCTACAATTGCAAACCCACAGCTGACTTTAGGCATTTGGCATGAGAATTATGTACAGAGTCCATGGTGTATCATCCATGACCTGCCACCATCTATATGTACAGAGTCCATGGTGTATCATCCATGACCTGCCACCATCTATATGTACAGAGTCCATGGTGTATCATCCATGACCTGCCACCATCTATATGTACAGAGTCCATGGTACATGATCCATTCACACTGCCATCCATATGTACAAGTCCATGTACATGATCCAACACCAGCCGCATATTCCATAGGTACAGTAGGCCATGGGTACTGATCCGATCACCAGCCTCCGCCATCTATAGATTTCAGAGGTCCATGGTACATGAATACCCAGCGCCTCTATGTCGAGTCCTATATGTCCCCACTCCATCTGTACGGAGTCCATGTACATGATCCATCACCAGCACGCATATATGTACAGAGTCCATGGTACTGATCCATCAACGCGCCGCATCTATTTGTACAGATCCATGGTACATGTATGCACCAGCCGTCCATGATATGTACAGTAGTCCATGGTACCTGATAAATACCAAGCCGCCTCTCAATGTACCATAGTCCATGGTACATGACATCACAGCCCATCTATATGTACGCGAGTCTCCAGGTACATGCATCCATCACCAGCCGCCATTCTTATGTACAGAGTCCCATGGTACAGATCCATTCACCAGCCCCCATATCTAACGAGTCATGGTAATTATCCAGACAGCCTCCAACTGAGTCTATGGTCAATCCATCAATCCAGCCGCCATCTATATGTACAAGTCTATGGTACAGCTGAGCCTCACCGACGCAATCTATCTGTACAGAGGTCCATGGTACATGATCCATACCAGTGCCATCTATATGTACAGAGTCCATGGTAAATGATCTCATTACCAGCGCCGCCATCTACTATGTACAGAGTCCAGTGGTACATGACTGCCCACCGCCGCATCATATGTACAGTAGTCCTGGACATGATCCATCACCAGCCGCCATTGATTGTAACAGAGTCCTATGTACATGATCCATCACAAAGCCGCCATTAATGTACAATGTCATGGTACATGATCCATACCAGCCCCATTTATATGTACGAGTCCATGGTACAAGTCCATCACACTGCCATCCTAATGTACACGAGTCCATGTACTGAATCCAAATACCAGCCGCCACTCTATATGTACAGAAGTCCATGGTACATGATCCATCACCAGCCGTCCATCTATATGTACAGAGTCCATGGTACATGATCAATCACCAAGACCGCTCATCTATATGGCAGAGTACACATGGTAGGATCCATAACCAGCCGCCATCTATATGTAAGAGCACCGGTACATGATCCACACAGCCGCCATCATAGACAGAGTCATGGGTACAGATCCATCACCAGTCGCATCATATATGTACAGAGTCCATGGGACATGATACACCCCCAGCCGCCATATATTGTACAGAGTCATTGGTACATGATCCACCAGCCGACCATCTATATGTCAGAGTCCTAGGGTACATGATCCACATACAACCAGCCGGCATCTACGATGTAAAGTCCATGTACATATCCATCACCAGCCCCATCTATATGTGCAGATCCATGGACATGATCCATCACCAGCCGCATCTATAGGTACAGAGTCATGGTACATGATGCCACACCAGCCGCCATCTATGTCAGAGTCCATGGTACGATCATCACCAGCCGCCATCTATATGTACAGAGTCATGGTACATGATCCATCACAGCCCCATCTATATGTACAGAGTCCATGGTACAAGGTGATCCATCACCAGCGCCTCATCTATGTACAATAGCCATGGTACTCGAATCCCATCACCAGCAGCGCCTCTATATACAGAGTCCATGGTACATGAGACCTCAACACCAGCCCATATATATGTGCAAGTCCATGGTACATGGATCAACTCACCAGCCGCATCTATATGCTAGAGTCCACGGTAATGATCCAACACCACCGCCCATCTATATGTACAGAGTCCATGTACATGTCCATCACAGCCGCCATCTATCATGTACACGAGTCCAGTGTACATGATCCACACCAGCCGCCATCTTATGTACGAGCAATGAGTAACTGATCATCACCACGCTCTATTGTCAGGCAGTATATCACCGCCCTTTTTTCAGTCATGGTACAGATATCCCAGCACATCATAACAAGTCCAGGACATGATCCACACCAGCCGACCCATCTATATGTACAAGAGTCCATGGGTACATGATCCATCACCGACCGCCACTATTTGCAAGTCCATGGTACATGATCATATCACCGCGCAATTCTATATGTACAGAGCTTCCATGGTATTGATCCACAACCCCTCTCTATTACGAGTCCATGGTTACATGTATCCTACACCAATGCCGCCACTATAACTGTACAGAGTCCATGGGACATATCATCTCACCAGCGCCATCTATTGTACAGAGGCCCATGGTACAGCATCCAATACCGCCACCTCTATAGGTACAGAGTCCAGGTACATCGAATTCATCACCACCATTATATGTACAGAGTCATGGTACATGATCATCACCAGCCGCCATCTATATGTACAGGCCATGGTACACGATCCATACCAGCTCGCCATCTATTGTACAGAGTCATGGTTTACATGATCCATCACCAGCCCATCTATATGTACAGAAGTCCATGGTACATGATCATCACCAGCGCCATCTATATGTACAGAGTCCATGGTACATGATCCATCACCAGCCGCCATCTTACGATATCTTACAGAGTCCATGGTACATGATCCCACACCAGCGCCATCTATATGTACAGACCATGGTACTGAGACATCACCAGCCGCATCATATCAGATCCCTGGTAATGATCCATCACCAGCCCATCTATATGTACAGAGTCCATGGTACATGATCCATCACCAGCGCCATCTATATGTACCGCGTCCATGGTACATGATCCTACCAGCCCATCTAATAGTACAGAGTCCATGGTACATGAGCCATCACAGCCGCATCTATGTACAGAGTCCAGGGTACATGATCCATCACCAGCGCCATCTATATGTTACAGAGTCCATGGTACATGATCCATCCACAGCCGACCATATATAGTACAGAGTCCATGGTACATGATCCATCACAGCCGCCATCTATATGTACCGAGTCCCGGTAATGATCATCACCAGCGCTCTATATGTACAAGTCCATGGTACATGATCCACATAAGCACCATCAATGTACAGAGCCATGGTACATGATCCATCACACCACCCTCTTAGTACAGAGTCCATGGTACATGATCCATCACCAGCCGCCACTATATGTACAGAGTCCATGGTACATGATCCATCACCAGCCCCATCTATATGTACAAGAGTCTCATAGTACATGATCCATCACCCACCAGCCGACCCATCTATATGTACAGAAGCCATGGTACATGATCATCACCAGCCGACCATCATATGTACAGAGTCCATGGGTACATGATCCATCACCAGCCACATTATATGTACAGAGTCCATGCGTACATGATCTCTCAGCCTCATCTATATGTACAGAGCCATCGTACACAGAGATCCATCACCAGCCACCATATATATGTACAGAGTCCATCCTGCGTAACTGATCCATCACCAGCCGCCATCATATGTACAGGTCCATGGTATGATCATCACCAGCCCCCATCTATATGTACAGAGTCCATGGTACATGATCCATCACCAGCCCAATCTATATGTACAGAGTCCATGGTACATGATCCATCACCAGCCGCCATCTATTGTACAGAGTCCATGGTACATGATCATCACCCCGCCTGCCACTAATGTACAGAGTCCAATGGTACATGATCCATAACCAGCCACACTCTATATGTACAGATGTCCATAGGTTAACATGACTCCATCACCAGCCGCCATCTATATGTACAGAGTCCATGGTACATGTGATCCATCTACAGCCGCCATCATCATATGTACAGAGTCCATGGTACATGATCCATCACAGCCGCCATCATATGTTACAGCGAGTCCATGGTACCTTGATCTCACACAGCCGCCATCTATATGTACCGAGTCCATGGTAATGATCATCACCAGCCGCCATATATGTTACGAGTCCATGGTACATGATCCTCACAGCCACCCATCATGTACACGAGTCCATGGTACATGATCCATCACAGCCGCCCCTCTATATTACAGAGTCCATGGTACATGATCCATCACAGCCTCATCTATATGTACAGAGGTCCATGGTACATGATCCATCACCAGCGCCTCTATATTACAGAGTCCATGTACATGATCATCACAGCCCACTAGTCCAGCCATGGTACATGATCATAACCAGCCGCCATTATGTGCGTCCAGGTACAGATCCTCCCAGCCCCTCTATATGTACAGAGTCCATGGTAAGATCAACAGCCAGCGCCATCTATATGTAAGAGAGTCCATGGTACATGTCACTCACCAGCGCCATCTCTATGTTACAGAAGTCCATGGTACATGATCCATCACCAGCGCCATCTATATGTACAGAGTCCATGGTACATGATCCATCACCAGCCGCCATCTATATGTACAGAGTCCATGGTACATGATCCATCACCAGCCGCCATCTATATGTACAGAGTCAATGGTACATGATCCTATCACCAGCCCACATCTATATGTACAGAGTCCACTAGGTACATGATCCATCACCAGTCCACTCATTATAGTACAGAGTCCATGGTACATGATCCTACCAGCCTCCATCTATATGTACAGAGTCCATAGTACATGATCCATCACCACAGCCACCATCATATGTACAGAGTCCATGGACATGATCCACTCACCAGTCGCATCTATATGTACAGAGTCCATGGTACATGATCCTATCTCCAGCCAACCATCCTATGTGACAGAGTCCATGGGTACATGATCCTCACCAGCCGCCATCTATATGTACAGAGTTCCATGTACATGATCCATCACCAGCCGCCATCTATATGTACAGAGTCCATGTACATGATCCATCACCAGCCGCCATCTATATGTACAGAGTCCATGGTACATGATCCATCACCAGCCACCACTTATGTACAGAGCCATGGTACATGATCCATCCAGCACCATTATATGTACAGAGTCAATGGTATCATGATCCTGCACCCAGCCGCCATCTATATGACAGAGTCCAGGGTACATGGATCCATCACAGCCCGCCATCTATAGTACAGAGTCCCAGGTAATGATCATCCCAGCCGCCATCTATATGTACAGAGTCCATGGTACATGATCATATCACCAGCCCCATATATTGTACAGAGTCCATGGTACATGATCCATCTCAGCCGCCATCTATATGTACAGAGTCCATGGATACATGATCCATCACAGCCGCCATCTATATGTACAGAGTCCATGGTACATGATCTATCACAGCCCACATTACAGCTACAGGTCCATGGTACATGATCTATCACAGCCGCCATCTATATGTACAGAGTCCATGGTACATGATCCTCACCAGCCACCATCTATATGTACAGAGTCCATGCGTACATGATCCATCACCCAGCCCATCTATATGAAAGAGTCCTGGGTACATGATCATAACCAGCCGCCATCTATATGTACAGAGTCCATGGAACATGATCTCAAGCCAGCCGCCATCTATATGTACAGAGTCCATGGTACATGATCCATCACCAGCCATCAATATGCTACAGAGTCCATGTGGACATGATACAAACCAAGCCGCCCCACTATATGTACGAGCGTCCATGGTACATGACCATCACAGCCCCCATCTATATGTACAGAGTCCATGGTACATGATCCACACCACCGCCATACATATATGTACAGAGTCCATGGTACATGATCGCATCCACAGCCCCCATCTATATGTACAGAGTCCATGGTACATGATCCATCACAGCCGCCATCTATATGTACAGAGTCATGGTACATGATCCATCACGCCCGCCATCTATATGTACAGAGTCCATGGTACATGATCCATACCAGCCTCCATCTATATGTACAGAGTCCATGGTACATGATACCATCACCAGCCTCCATCTATCTGTACAGAGTCCATGGTCATGATCATCACCAGCGCCATTATATCAGATCATGGTACATGATTCCATCACCAGCGCCATCTATATGTACAGAGTCCATGGTCATGATCCTATCACAGCTGCCATCTACTATGTACAGAGTCCATGGTACATGATCATTACAGCCCCCATTATATGTACAGAGTCCATGGTACATGATCCATACCAGCCGCTCTATATGTACGGCCCGGTAATGTCCCCATCACCAGCCGCCATCTATATGTACAGAAGTCCATGAGTACATATGAGATCCAGTACACCCAGCCGCATAACTATAGTACAGAGTCATGGTACATGAATACATCACAGCCGCCATCTATATGTACAGAGTCCATGAGACATGATCTATCACCAGCCACCATCTATATATATACAGAGTCCATGGTACATGATCCATTACCAGCCGCCATCCTATGTACAGAGTCCAGGGTACATGATCCCATCACCAGCCGCCATCTATATGTACAGAGTCCATGGTACATGACATTACCAGCCCCATCTATATGTACAGAGTCCATGGTAACAGATCCCCCCCAGCCGCCATCTATATGTACAGATCCATGGTCACATGATCCATCACCAGGCCATCTATTATGTACGAGTCCATGGACATGATCCATACCAGCCGCCATTTATATGTACAGAGTCCCAAGTACATGATCCATCACCGCGCACCATCTATATGTACAGAGTCCATGGTACATGATCCATCACCAGCCGCCATCTATATATATACAGAGTCCATGGTACATGATCCATCACCAGCCGCCATCTATATATATATACAGAGTCCATGGTACATGATCCATCACCGGCCGCCATCTATATGTACAGAGTCCATGGTACATGATCCATCACCAGCAGCCATCTATATGTACAGAGATCTTGGGGAAGGGTTCAGTCACAATTCGCTGTGCTAATAATTTGGATTAGAGACATTACACAGGCTGGAGGAGAGGCTTGTGAAAAGTGTGAATGTTACCTGCAGGTAGAGATTGTGATTGACCTTCTGGATGAGTTTTAGGGCACATTTGAAGTTGTGTATTGCTTTAGTATTACTAGGTAGAGCAATCCAGAGAATAGGTTCAGGCCCGTAGTAGTCCTGGAGACATGAGTGGAAGATTGTTGTGCCTATAGCATTGGGGTAGTGGCACAAGTGCAGCAGTCGCTCCATCACTCACAGACATGATACAGGGAGCCCCTGCAGATGGCTACTCCTATGATGCAAGGAATGGCAGTGCACAGCTACCCTTCCAGTGTCACAGTGACATCTCTGTGCTGTATACTGTCACTACTCTCCCCACAATCACAGCGAATGCAGCAATTATACTCCCACAGCTGTCATTCATCTTTTCCCTCTTCAGTAAATTGATGAATTATAATTTTGCTGCTACCCCAATAATGGTCATAACGCTGCGTCTCATTGCTCCTAATATAGCCCAGCGATATGGCTTACAGTAATATCTTTGTATTGAAAGAGGTTGTAATCATTAACTGGAAAACAGGATGCACTTCCTACAGCGTTTTCCCTGTTACTCTCTTTATTCTTAGTAAAATATGTGAAAGTGTTAGGCAGCTTTATGCAAATAACATTCTCTACTACACTTTAAAGTTATCATTACTTATCCTGTACTGATCCTCAGTTACATCCTGTAGATCTTTTACTTTATATGTACTGTATAAATTTGTGTATAAGACGAGTTTTTCAGTACAATTCAGTCAATTAAAAAAAAAAAAAAATTAATACTCACCCTTCGGCACCCGGATCCTCAGCAGTGGCTTCCGCTTCTCTCTGCTTTCTTCACTAGCGCACACTACGATGGGGCGGTGTCACCGCCGATGACGTCATCGGCGGCGACACCGCCGCATCATAGTGTGCGCCCGCCGGCTAGTGAAGAAAGAAAAGAGAAGCCGCCACCGAGGACTGGGAGCCGTGCCGAGTAATCAAAGGTGGTGAGTATGTCGGAGGGTGAGTATTAAGTTTATTTTTTTAAATTAGCTTGACTACTGAAGGCAGGCCTGTGATGGCACGTGTATACCACTTGGGGCACGCTGGTAACTACATCCTGGATCCTGTTAGAATTCAAAAAAACCAGACTGGAATGAGTCAACAGAACCATCTTGTCGACGTAGTTCTGATATCCCACATTCCCCGACCGCCGCGAATCTACCATCGAACGGGGGTAGCGTAAGCCGGAAGTGCCCATGCGGTTGCTGTCGGAGATCCTCACCTTGTTCTCTGTCTCCATTCCTTGGAGGAAAGGCCTAAAACCCCCTACAGGAGTATTACCCACGGAGGAGCCTCTCTTTCAGAGGTTTGCTACATTGATCTTAAGAAAGGTGTCACATGGCCACACCCCAGGGGGGTGACCATACAACCCTCCTGTCTCCTCGTGCGGTAAGTAAACCTCCCTCTGATAGGTTCAGCCGTATTACCCCATGAACAGCTGGAAGAACAGACTGTAGACCCGAGTCCAGAGGGTTCTGGCAAAATGCACACACTGCCCAGATAAATCAGCAGGAGCAGGAAGGTTTTGATCAGGTAACCTTCTTCTGAGGGTCAAAGGACCACCCTCTCAGGGATACACCTTCTGAGCGGCCATTAAGCCTGCGTCCAGTTTTGCAGGGGTCTCCCCCTGGCCAAATCGATTGCCGAGAACTTTGGCAGAGTCCTGGGGCCCTGGAAGAGTGTACGGGAGATCAAAGCCTGGACCCCCTCTCCCAGCCAGCGACTCTCACACTTATCCGGTTGATTATTGGACCCAGAAGCTCTGAGTAGCGGTCAACCTCTGGACATCACCTCATTGCGCCTCCCCTCCCGAGGACACGAAAACTGGGGTGACATCATCGGCATACGCTACCACTCTAGAGCGGTTTCGTGTGCCCGATCCATCCCGACTCCGACAACGAGCCACGATCAACCTCCTAAGGAATGGGTCAATTGCGAAAGCTACAGAGTGGGCTCAGGGACAACCCTGGCGAACACCAGACCCGACCTCAAAAGAGCGGCCAATCCAACCGTTCACAAGCGGGGGGGGAAACTCTTGCCACCTGTTTACAAAAGTTTCAGCCAATGAAAAACTCCCCCGGCAGGCCATACCTCAGAAGGACAGACCAGGGTACTCGGGTTAACCCGATCAAACGCTTTTGCACTGATCCAAGGACAAGCAAGTCCCCATACAGTACCATGCCCTGCCTCGCACTTGCCTCCGGACACAAAGCACAGCACTAAAAGTGTCTGCGGCCTGGAAAGAGCAGTGTGGGTCCCCGAAAGGAAGCGGGCGCAAAACGCACCAGCCGATTTAAAAGCATCCTTGCCAAAACCTGTCTGTCCGTATTGAGAAGCGCTATGGGACGCCAGTTCCAATACGAGATGTGGTCCTTACCCTTTGACAGGATGATCAGGCTGAATCCTCATTGACTTCGGCAGAGCGCCCAGGGGAAAGACACTCATTGAATACCTCAGTCAAGAGGGGAGGGAACCAAGCGTCCTAAAGGTCTTATAAACTCAGATGTTAAGCCATCCGGACCGGGATTTCTTGAGGGCGAGCCTTCAATCCCAGTGACTTCCTTTCCCTGATCATCTCTGTCAAACATCAAGAACAGAGGGTCTCTACCCGGCTCAGGGACAGGTTTCAGCCAGGAAAGCCGACAATCACATCAGATCTAGATCCTTCCGGCCAAGAGGTAGGAGTAGAAGGATCTGACGACCTCCAGGATCCTGATCTGGACCTTTTCAGGGATCCCGTGACTGTCAACACAGTCCGTGACAACTTTACCATTCACTGACATCTTGCAGTTTCTGTAAGGGTCGGGACGGAGCGGTATTTCCCGTAATCCCTCACAAAAACCAAAGGCGTGTCTATCGTACTGACACCTCTTCAGCAAGGATGTTCACTCTGGAGATGTCCTACGATTACTTCCAGTCGAGACGAGAGGCTGAGTTTCTCCTCAGGCCCTGATACAGGCGGTACGTCAGGCTCCGAGGCTCGAAGCGGGGAAGAATCTCGCCACCCTTTTTTGAGCATCTCCCCCACTCTGACTTACTGCTACAAGGCCCAGCAATTGACTGGCTCTGAAGAAAGGCCTCAAAGGATGTCTGATCTCCGCTATTCCAGGAGCGACGACTGAGCTTCCACGTAGCCTCTTCCCATCCGGGGGTCTCTGTAACATCAGAGAAAACAAATTAAACAGTGGTCGAGAACTCCACCTCAACAAGGACACTGCTGAGAAATGGCTTCCTCCTTTACATACAACCTGTCTATTTAGACCTGCAGCTACCCCTATATCATAGGTGAACCGAACCGCGTGGCCTGGGGTGTGCCGGATGTGGAATCCACCAGGCAGCCTCATCAGCTATGTCTAAGAGCGACGCTATCATAAGTCAGCTTGTCTCTGGAACCTCCCCTATCCTGGGACCTCGTGACAGCATTGAAGTCCCCTCCAAAGACCACCTGCCGACTTGTAAAAAGGTAGGGCTTGATCCTCATGAAGAGACACTTCCTGTCCCACTTGGACTGGGGACCATAGATGTTAATTAGGCGAAGTTCTTGTCCCTTCATGAGGACATCCAGGATCAGGCACCTCCCCATTTCTAACTCAATAACTCGTCTGCATTCTACCGGTGCGGTAAAAAGGACCGCCACTCCGCTATACGGCTCGGCCGCAAGAGACCAATAGGAAGGCCCGTGTCTCCATTCCCTCTTAGCTTTAAACACGGCCGCCAAATCTGGCAGCCTGGTCTCCTGCAAAAATAAAATGTCGGCTTCAACACGGCCGAAAAAATCAAAGGCCGCAAATCTAGCCGCATCAGACTTAAAGGGGTATTCTCGTCTGGGCAGTAACATCCAGATTAATATATAAACATTTCTTCAATTAGATGTCATTAAAAAAAATGTTCCTGTGTGAAGATAATTTGTCATAAATGTAGTCCTATGGTCCCCTAGAGACAAGACTGTGTCCTTGGATACGACCACCTCTGCTGGAGGGATTGCATAATGACACAAAAGGTTTTTGTATATGACATGTTCTGGAGTTACTGCAGGTCCCACAGCCGTCCTGTGGTAATGATTGCTGAATCCAGGAGGTCGGGCAGGACTCAATACACCATGTCTGGCCACCGCTGCCAGAGTGTGAGGGGGTCGTATCCAAGAAAGCTCTCGTTTCTAAGGGACAACATGGCGACATTTATGAGAAATTATCTTCACACCAGAACATTTTTTTTTTATAACATCCAATTGAAGAAATGTTACATATGGCAAATTAATGAAATGAAATGTAAATGTCCAGATGGGAAAACCCCTTTAATGCTGGCGACATTAATGGACGTCAATATAAAGCAGAAAAAAAAAAGAAGTTTGTGCAAATAGGGACAACTTATACCCAAAAGTCACTTACAATGTAGCTTTTATTATCACACTTTAAAACAGATAGAAAAGTGTCCACACTAAAAAGCGTATGGACCTTAAGTATTGAGGGGACCGAATCTTACTAGTCCCTGCTATTGTATTGTCAGGGATGGAGATTTTAGTTATTTATATTTGTATTTTTATCACTTCCAACAGAGATACCGGTGTAGCAGCAGCATGTTCCCGCTATATGAGTATGGGGAAGGGGAATATCCCATGCATAACCCCGGCATGCTTCACCACATATAGCCGCGTCCTCAGGGGTATCGGGACTAGAATGCATTAAGAGACTTTAGAAGAAACGTTATGCTGACGTCTGGGACATGTAGAAGGGTTTTACTGGTCTCTTCCTTACATTGTTTATCACTACAAGGGATGTACTTTCCAAGGATGCAGCAGCCACTTTCACACACAAACTGGATGTCCGCATCCTACAACACAAGTGCCGTTACTAGAATTAGATGTTTTATCGCTTTGTAGTGGTAAACAGGATGTTCATCAGTAAGTGTTCCTTCTTGGCCACCACACGCCCCCATGTCAGAAACGATGAAAATATAGTGTCAGCCGCATCACTTTCTGATGGAAAGTAGAAGATGTTATCATCCAGTGTGTTACAGGCCCCCGCCATGTACATTATAGTACTGCCCCATACGTACAAGAATATAACTGCTATAATACTGCCCCCTATGTACAGGAATATAACTACTATAATACTGCCCCCTATGTACAAGAATATAACTACTATAATACTGCCCCCTATGTACAGGTACATGTCACCATCACCTGTTGGTGGGGTCACATGTCACTCATCACCTGGTGGCGGTCACTGTCACTCTCACCTGGTGGGGGTCACATGTCTCACTCACACTGGTGGGGTACATCACCTCAGCACTGGTGGGGCACATCCTCATCATGTGGGGGTCACAGTCACTCCTCACCGTGGGTGGATTCACATCCATCATCACTTGGGGGGTCACATTCACTCATCACCTGGTGGTCACCATGTCTACTATCACCTGGTGGCACCTACTCCTCACGGGGGTCACATGTCACTCATCACCCTGTGGTGTCACATGTCACTCATCACCTGGTGGGGTCACAGGTCACTATCACCTGTTGGGCACATGGTCCCTCAATCACCTGGTGGGGTCAATTCATCAGTCACCATCACCTGGTGGTCACATGTCCTCATCACCTGGTGGGGGTCCACATGTCAACTACCTCACTGGTGGAGGTCACGTCACTCAGATCACCTGTGGGATCCATGTCAACTCATACTGGTGGGTCACATGTCAACTCATCACCTGGTGGGTCACAGTCACTTCATACAACTGGTGGGGTCACACTGTCATCCTCACCTTGGGTAGGGTCCATGTCACTCATCACTGGTGAGGTCACTGTCACTCATCACCTGGTGTGGGGTAACATGTCAACTATCACTGTGGGGATCACATGTCACTCATGCACTGTGAAGGTCCACAAAAAAAAGTCACTATACCCTGGTGGAGGTCCATGTACTCATCACCTGGTGGGGTCACAGTCCTCATCACCTGGTGGGGGTCATTTATCCTCACTGGTGGTCATCACTCATGCACTGGTGGGTCACATGTGCACATCATCACTGTGTGGGTCACATGTCAACTCACTCACCTGGTGGGGGTCACTGTCTACTCAACCCTGGTGGGGTCACATGTCACGCATCACCTTGGACAGCACTATGTGGGTCACATGTCACTCATCACCTGGTGGGGGTCCCACATTTACTCACACCTGGTGGGGTCACAAGTTCACTCATCACCTGGTGGGGCCATTACTCATCACACCTGGTGGGGCCTCACATGTCAACTCATCAACCTGTGTGGGTCATCAGCAGTGTCACCTTCACTCAGTCACCTGGTGCTGAGGTCCACATGTCATCATAACACTGGGGGGGTCACGTCACTCATCACCCTGGTGGTCATGCAATATCACATGAGCATGTCACTCATCACCTGGGTATGTCACAAACTGTAGGTCGACTCATCACCTGGTGGGGTCCACTTCACTCATCACCTGGTGGGGTCACATGTCACTCATCACCTGTGGGGGTCACATGTCACTCATCACCTGGTGGGGTCACATGCACTCTCACCTATGACATCACTCATCACCTGGTGGGGTCAATGTCACTTCATCACACCTGGTGGGGTCATGTCACTCATCACCTGGTGGGGCACATGTCACTCATCACTGGGGTGGCACCTCACTTGGAGTTCACATGTACCTCACCTTGGGTCATGCTATACCTGGTGGGGCATGTCACCAAGACGTGGGCAAGTCACAGGGGTTCCGATGTCTAACCTGGTGAGCAGCGACGCAGCATGGTCCATTCTCATGCACCTTGGACCTGTCTGGGATGACTGGGGTTACATGTCATCTCATGGTACGGGGGGTCACATGTCACTCATCCACCTTGTGGGGTCACATGTCACTACATCGACCTGGTGGGGCGCATCATGGACGGGGGCTGTCGATCACCTGTTGGCCCAAGACTACACCGGGGTCACATCCACTCACCTGGCACAGTCCACACTCTGGGTCAATACAACATTACGAGTGTGGAAGTCACATCGACCACAGAGAGCGCGGGGCGGGGTAATGTCACCATCACCTGGACTCCATGATCATACTCACTGCGTAGGGTCTACACAGCGTGCTACTAACATCACCCCTCTTCCAGTGGGTCACACTTCATCATCACTGGCTGCGAGATGTCACATGGCACATCATGTTGAGGGATTCACATTTCCAGACATCTAACACCCTCTTGGTGAGAGCCCATGTATCCCCTGACTTTTAGGGTCACTGATGCCTACATGTGGGGTCCATGTCTCATGTATTGTCACGTCACGTCTCACATCACCTCATGGCGTCATCATCCATCCTTGGGCACAGTCCTATCACCATGGGCGTATGTCCATAACGCGAGGGGGCCATGTCACTCTCACGTGGTCACGTCCTAGCACCTGTGGGTCACTGTCATTAACTTGCACATGTCACGCACACGGGGTATGTCAATACCCTAGTCACCTGTCAGCATCATGGGGGGCCACATAGCACATCCAGCTTGAGGGTCCTGCACTAATTGTGAGCAAGTACTCTCCTGGTGCTCATCACTCATACACTGGTCCTGCACAGACTTGGGTGCACAGGTCTCTCACTGTTGGCCACAGTCCTCCACCTGGTGTGGTACATGTCATACGGGTCCATGTACCAACTGTGGTCACTATTCCACTCTATTGGTCATTTTCCTCTCCCGTGGCACGCCCTAATACTGGCGTACATCACTCACACTGGTGGCTGTAGTCCACCGGTGGTCTGCCCATGCAGTGGCAGTCAGCCACACTGGATGCACATGCATTGATACCTGAGGGTACACATCTCTCCGGACATAATACACTGGCGCTAGAGGTGGTCACAGTGCACCACACCTGTGGGGTACATGTACATCGTCATCTCCGGGAGTCCATGTCATCGTCATCACCTTGTGAAGGCACAGCCCAGCACCTGGGTGGTGTCTGATAACAATTCACTCACCACTGGTGGGTCAATGTCACTACACACCTGGCTGGTTCAGTCCCACGGTGAGGCAACAATTCACCACACTGTGAGGTCTGACATTCCATCCTCACTGGGTGTCACATACTATCACTGGCTTGAGATGCGGACATCACCATCACGGGTCACCTGTCACACGTGTGAGGGTCGTAAAAGTCTCACTCATACCGTTCAGGGGACCCAATACATCAGACCTGGTGGCACCAGTCACTACGTTCACGTGAGGTTACATGTCTACACCGGTGTGTCCCAGGTACATACATCATGGCCTGGGGAGCACAGGCCTCCAAGCAGTGTGCAGCGACATTAGACAGACCTCCGCAAATACATAACACTAAGCGCAGAACAAGAGAACGGAGATCGTGGCAGGGCTGAGTCACCACACTCATCCAGTGACAATAGTAACCACTGGCTAAGTAGACATCGACCACAGCAGTGCTGACATATCATACACATCTCTCCGTGACCAACCCATCGACACTGCTGCTGCGAGAGCACAGAGCCAAGCAGTGGAGGGTCTATACAATCTCTCCAGGGACTACATAACACTGGCTGCAGAGAGCACAGAGCCGCGCAGTGTGGAGGTCTGACTTCACATCTCTCCAGTGGACAACACCAGAACACTGAGTTGCAGTAGAGCACAGAGACAGCGTTGTGACGGTTCTGATGATTACACATCTCTCCAGGACAATACATAAACACTGGTCTGACGAGAGCACAGAGCACAGCAGTGTGAGGTCTGATTACACATCTCTCTCAGGGACAGTACAATACACTGGCTGCGGAGCACACAGAGCCACAGCAGTGTGAGGTCTGATTACACATCTCTTCCAGGGACAGTACTACACTGCTGCAGAGAGCACAGAGCCACCAGCAGTGTGAGGTCTGATACACATATCCCCAGGGACAATACATAACCCTGGCTGGCGAGAGCACAGAGCACAGCAGTGTGTTAGGTCTGATTACATCAGTCTCTCCGATGGCGAATACATAACACTGGCTGCAGAGAGCACAGAGCCACAGCTAGTGTGAGGTCTGATAACACATCTCTCAGGCGACAACAAACACTGGCTGCAGGAGCACAGATGCTACAGCATGTGAGGTCTGATACGACATCTCCTCCAGGGGATACATAACACTGGGCTGAGAGACACAGAGCACAGCGTGTGAGGTCTGATCCACATCTCCCAGGACAAATATCATAACACTGGCTGGAAGCACAGAGCACACAGTTGTGAGTCATGATTACACATCTCTCAGGGATATCATCAATACATAAACTGGGCTGCAGAACGCACAGAGCATCCAGCAGTGTGAGGTTGTATTAACATTCTCTCAGGGACACATACTACACACTGGCTTGTGCAGAGAGCCAGAGCACAGCAAGTGTGAGGTCGATACACATCTCTCCAGGACCATAATCATAACACACTGGCTGCAAGAGTCACGAGCACAGCAGTGTAAGGCTTGATTTACACACTCTCTCCAGGGACAGACATAACCACTGGCTGCAGAGAGCACAGCAGCACAGCAGTGTTGAGGTCTGATTACACATGCTCTCACCAGGTGACACTACATAACACTGGCTGCAGAGATAGCCTACGGAGCACAGCAGTGTGAGTTGATTACACATATCTTCACGCGACAAATTGCACACTGGCTGCAAGAGGCACAGAGCACAGCGTGTGGAGGTACTGATTACATTCTCCAGGACTATACTATAACACTGGCGGAGCTATGCACAGAGCACAGCACGTGTGGGTACTGATTACACATCTCCCAGGGACCACTACATAACAACTGGCTTCCTAAGAGCAGACGAGCACAGCAGTGTGAGGTTCTGATTACCATCATCTCCGGACAATACATACACTGGCCTGCAGAGAGACAGAGAAAGCAGCTCCGTGTGAGGTCGATTACAACATCTCCCCAGGGATCAATACAAACACTGGCTGCAGAGAGTCACAGAGCACGCAGTGTGGTTTCGATTACACATCTCTCCACGGGGACAGTACATAACAGCGGCTGCAGGGGAGAGCACAGAGCACAGCACGTGTGAGGTCTGAATTCAACCATCTCTAGAACAAGGCTCGACACAGACCAATGTGGCATTATTCGCCAGGCGCACATACGGGCTGCAGAGAGCACAGAGCCACAGCAGTGTGAGGTCTTACACATCTCTCCGGAGGACATACAATAACCTGGCTGCAGAGAGCACAGAGCACAGCAGGTGAGGTCTGATTACACATCTCGTCCAGGGACATATACATAACATGGCTGCAGTAGAGCACAGATCACGCAGTGTGGGGTCCTGATTACACAACCTCTCCAGGGGGAATACTAACAGTGGCTGCAGAGAGCACAGCAGAGGCACAGCAGTGTAGGTTGATATTACACATCTTCAGGGAACAGTACTAAACATGGCTGCAGAGAGCCACAGAGCACGCAGTGGGCAGGTCTGATTAACATCTCTCCAGGCAACTACATAACACCTCTGTGCAGAGAGCACCAGAGCACAGCAGTGTGAGGTCTGATTACACATCTCTCCAGGGGCTAAATACGAATAACATGGCTCAGAGAGCCCAGAGCACCATGTGAGCGTCTGATACACATCTCTTCAGGCACAATCTACACACGTTGGCGCAGAGAAGCACCAGAGCACGCAGGATGTGAGGTCTGATTACCATCTCTCCAAGGACAACACTAACTAACCTGGTGCAGAGAGCCAGATGCAACACGAGTGTGTGAGGTCTGATCCCTACATCTCTCCGGGGACCGTACAGAACCCAATGCTGCAGAGAGCACAGCGCACAGCAGTGTGCAGGTCTTGTATTACACATCTCTCCAGGAGCAGATACCATAACACTGGCTGCCTAGAGAGCGCAGAGACACAGTCAGTGTGACGGTGTGATTAGCATCTCTCAGCTAGATAACATCATACACACTGGCTGCAAGAAGAGCACAGAGCACCAGCAGTGGTGAGGTCTGATTACACATCTCTCCAGGGACAGACATACGTGGCTGCAGAGAGCACAAGCACAGAGCACCGTGTGCGGTCCTGTATTACACATCTCTCCCAGGGACATACATAACACCTGGCTGGCAGGAGACAACAGAGCACAGTAGCCACATGTGGGTCCCTGTGATTACACATCTATTCCAAGGGAAACAATTCATAACACTGCTGCGAGAGAGACAGAGCACAGCAGTGTGAGGTCTGGATTACACATCCTCCTGGGGACATACGATAAACCACTGGCTGCACAGAGCAAGAGCACAGCAGTGTGGAGGTTGATTTACTACATCTCCTCCAGGACAATACATAACACTGGCTGCAGAGGAACAGAGAGCACGCAGTTTGAGGTGTCGTGATCAATTACCTCTCTCCAGGACAGTACAAACACTGGCTGCAGAGAGCACAGAGACAGCGAGTTGAGGTCTGTATTACACACTCTCCAGCATCATAACACGGTGAAGGACATGCCGCAGTGAGTCGATAGTTCAGGGACATGATCACCTTCGCAGAGAGCCTAAGAGCACAGCAGGTGAGGCTTCTGATACCACATCTCTCCAGGAGGCAATACCATAACCTGGCTGCAGAACCCAGAGCACAGCATGTGGAGGTCTGAGGTTACAACATCTCGTCCGAGACAATACATACAACTGTCTGCAGAGAGCAGATAGCACTCAGCGTTGGTGGGGTGACTGTGAATTACACATCTCTCCAGGACTTACATAACACTGGCTGCAGAGAGCACAGACCGCACAGGCAGTGTGTAGGTCTGAGTAACACATCTCTCCGAGTGACATACATAACACGGCTCAGAGAGCAGACGCCAGAGCCACAGCAGTGTGAGGTTGTGATTACACATCTCTCGTCAGGGAATCATAACACTTGTCTGCAAGAAGCACAGACAGCATCAGTGTGAGGTCTGATTACACCTCTCTCCAGGAAGTACATGCTAACACTGGCGCAGAGCGAGCATCAGAGCACAGCAGCATTGTGAGGTCCTGTATTCACTCTCTTCCGGGATAAGTACATACCTGGCTGGCAGAGCAGAGCACAGAGCACAGCAGTGGATGGTCTGATTACCATCTCTCACAGGGACAGATCACCTCAAAGACAGACACAGCAGTAGTATAAACATCCCGGGAATACAAACAATGGTTGCATAGAGCACAGAGCACAGCAGTGTGGTGAGGTCTGATACACATCTCTCAGGGACAGTACATACACTGGCTGCAGAGAGCACAGAGCCACGCAGTGTAGGCCTTAACACATCTCTCCCAGGATGAATACAAACAACTGGCTAGGCACGAGGAAGCACAGAGCACACGCAAGTGTGAGGTCTGATACAACATCTCTCCCGAGGACAACCATACACTCGGACTGCAGAGAGCACAGAGCAGTCGTTGCGGTCTGAGGATTACATCTCTCCAGGGAAATACATAACATGGCTGTAGAGAGCACGAGCACAGCATGTAGGGTCTGATTTCACATCTCTCCATGGGGAATACATGAAACACTGGCTGCAGTAGAGCACAGAGCACAGCCAGTGTGAGGTCTTGACTGTTACAACATCTCTCCAGGTTACAATTACAAACCACTGTGCATGAGAGCCAGAGCACAGAGCACAGCAGTGGTAGGGTCTGATACCACACATCTCTCCAGGACACGTCCATGAACACTGGGCCGGAGAGCACAAGCACAGGCAGTTGTGAGGTACTGATTACAACGATCTCTCCAGGGACATAATAACATGGGCCTGGCAAGAGCAGAGCCGGACACGTGTGAGGTTGATTACAATCTCTCCGCTGGACACTTCGCTATCACATAACAACATGCTGCAGAGTGCACAAGCAAGCCTGTGAGGTCTGAGTAACACATTCCTCCAGGGACAGTACTAAAAAGGCTGCGGAGCCACAGAGCACAGCTCGTGTAGGTCTGATTACAACCCTCTCTCCACGGGATCGTACATACACACTGGCTTGCACGAAGAGCCAGCAGAGAGCCACAGCGTGTGGAGGTCTGAATTACACTCTCTTCCAGGGACTCATATCACACTTGCTCGAGAGCACAGAGCACAGCAGTGTGCGGTCGAATTACACAGCTCTCCAGGGACAATACATACACGTGCGAGAGAGCACAGAGCACAGCAGTGTGAGGTATTGATTTACACATCTCTTCAGGGAGAGTACATAACACTGGCTGTTCAGGAGATGAGCACAGAGCACAGGCGTGTGAGGTCTGATTACCCTCTCCCTGGAAGTTACATAATACACTGGCTGCGAGAGCACAGAGCACAGCAGTGTGAGGTGATTACACATCTCTCCAGATAGACATACATAACAATGCTGTCAGAGAGCAAGCACAGGGTCATGGTGAGGTCTGATTACAACATCCTCCCGGACATCATCATAACTACTGTTCGCTAGAGAGCACAGAGCAGAGACGCAGTGTGAGTCTGATTCAACATCTCTCAGGGACATACATACACAGGCTCGAGAGCACAGAGCAGAGCACAGCAGTGTAGGTCTGATTCACACAGCTCCCAGGGGAACAAACATAACAGTGTGCTGCAGGAGAGCACAGAGACAGCAAGCAGTGTGAGGTCTGATACACATCTCTACAGGGAACATACATAAACACTGCTGCAGAGCACAGAGCACAGCAGTTGAGTCTGTATTCTCCCAATTCTTCCAGGGACCAATAACATAACACCTGTCGGCATGAGAGAGACAGCAGCACAGCTAGTGTGTCGAAGGCTCTTACAACATCTCCCAGGTGACAATACATAACACTGCTGCCAGAGTGCAAAGCCAACAGTTGTAGGTCTGATTAACATCTCTCCCAGGGACGTATCATAGCACTGTCTTGCAGACGAGCAAAGAGACCCAGCAGTGTATGTATGATTTATTTCACATCTCTCCAGGGACAGGACACATAACACTGGCGCTGGCAGAGAAGCAACAGCAGACCCTAGCAGTGCTGTATGTTCTGCGATTACACCTCTCTCCAGGGCAGCATACAAACACTGCTGCAGCTTGCAGCAGAGCACAGAGCACACGTCGTGAGGGCTGATTACACAGCTCTCCAGGGTAACAAATACATAAACACCTAGGGCTAGCAGAGATGACACAGACACAGCAGTTGAGGGTCTGATACACCATCGCTCCGGGACATCAATAACAATGGCTGTACAGAGAGCAACGCACAGAAGCACAGCAGTGTGAGGTCTGATTACACATCTCTTCCGGGGACATCATACCGTGGGCTGAGAGAGCCAAGAGCACAGCATGTAGCGGTGGTGATTACAATCTCTCTCTCCAGTAGAAGTACATAACCTGGCTGCGAGAGCACAAGCACAGCAGTGTGAGGTCTGATACACACTCTCTCCAGGAATACTCTACCCACTGGCTGCAGAGAGCACAAGCAAAGCACAGCAGTGTGAGGTCGAGTTACACACTCTCCACGGGACGTACCTAACACTGCTGCAGAGAGCACCAGAGACAAGCACAGCAGTGTGAGAGGGTCTGATTACACATCTCCTGCCAGGGACAATACATAACAGTGCTGCCGAGAGCAGCAGAGCACAGCGTGTGAGGTCTGATTACAATCTCTCGGGGCAGTACATAACACTGGCTGCAGAGTAGCACGCAGAGCGTGACAACATAAGAAAAGCCAGGGGTTCTGATACACATCTCTCAGGATGCATACTAAACACTGGCAGCAGAGAGCACAGGAGCACACACAGTGTGAGGTCTGTAACACCTCTCCAGGGACAGTACATAACCTGTGCAGAGAGCCAGAGCTGTGAGGTCTGTTACTCAATCTCATCCAGGACAAGTACATAACACTGGCTGTAGCGAGCACAGAGCACAGTCAGTGTGAGTCTGATACATCTCCTCCAGGGACAGATACAGAACAACTGGCTGCAGAAGAGCACAGAGCACACCAGTTGTGAGGTCTGGTCTGATTACGACATACTCTCCAGGACAATAGCATACACACTGTGCTGCGAGATGCAAGAGCACAGAGCACGCAGTGTGGTTGTCTGATATACACATTCTCCAGGGAACTTACATAAACCACTGGTGCAGAGAGCACAGACACAGCAGTGTGTGGCTGATTACAACATCCTCCGGGGACAATCACATACACTGGCTGCAGAGAGCCAGAGAGCACATCACGTAGTGATGTCTGATTACACATCTCTCCAGGACAATACATAACATCTGCAAGCACAGAGGCAACAGCAGTGTGAGGTCTGATTACACATCTCTCCAGGCCCCTCAGAACGCATAACACTGGCTGCAGAGAGCACAGAGCACAGCAGTGTGAGGTTGATTACAACATCTCTCAGGGACTATACATACACTGCTCAGAGAGCACAGAGCACACAGTGTGAGGTCTGATGAACACTCTCTCAGGGGACCATACAAACACATGGCTGGAGAGAGCCAGAGACAGCAGTGTGAGGTCTGATTACACATTCTCAACAGGGACAATACATAACACTGGCTGCAGAGATACAAAGAGTCACGCCAGGTGAGGTCTGATACCACATCCCTCCAGGGACAGTACAAACACTGGCTGCCAGAGCACAGAGCACAGCAGTGTGAGGCGTCTGATTACAACATCCTCAGGGTACAATATCCATACACCGGGCTGCAGAGACACAGAGCACAGCAGGTGAGGTTGTATTAACATCTCTTTCCAGGGCAAGTACATAACACACCTGCGGAGCCATTGGCAGGGAGGTTTGTACCTTCTCCTGCACATAACCAGGAAAGCACAGCACAGTCAGGGTGAGGTTGATAACAATTCTCAGGGACTAGTACTAACACTGGCTGCAGAGAGCACAGAGCACAGCGTGTGAGTGTCTGATTACACATCTACTCCAGGGACAATACATACACTGGCTGCAGCAGAGCAAGAGCACAGCAGTGTGAGTCTGATCACACATATACTCCAGGTACAATTGACAACACTGGCTGCGAGGAGAGCACAGAGCACAGCATGTGGAGGTCATGATTACATCGTCCAGGACAATACATACACCCTGGCTGCAGAGAGCCAGAGCCACAAGCAGTGTGAGTTGATTACACATCTCCCAGGGACAATATACATAACCTGGCTGAGCACAGAGCACAGCAGTGTGAGGTCTGATTACACATCTCTCAGGAACAATACATAAAACACTGGTCTGCAGGATCACAGAAGCACCCGCCAGTGTTGAGGTCGATTACAATCTCTCCAGGGACAATATAACACTGGCTGACAGAGAGCACAGAGCACAGGCATGTGTGGTCTGATTACACATCTCTCCAGGGACAATACATAAAACAACTGGCTGCAGAGAGCACAGAGCACAACAGTGTGAGGTCTGATTACACATGCTCTCCAGGGACAATACATAAACAGTCGGCTGCAGAGAGATCACAGAGCAACAGCAGTGCGTAGGTTGATTACAACATCTCTCCAGGACAGTAATCACACTGGCCTGCGAGAGCACAGAGCAAGCAGTGTGAGGGTCTGATTACACATCTCTCCAGGGACATACATAACACTGGCGCCAGAGTAGACACAGAGACAGCATTAGGTGAGGCTCTGATTACACACTTCTCCAGGGACAGTACATAACACTGGCTGCAATGAGCAAACAGAGCACAGCAGTGTGAGTCCTGATTACTCATTCCCATGGACATACTGCTAGCACGCTCAGATGGACGTAATCCGACATAACCACTGGCTGCAGAGGAACCAGAGCACGCAGTGTGTTAGGTCGATTACATACATCTCTCTGGATACCCATAAACTGGTTAAGTGAGGCAGCTTGTAGAAGGTTGATCAACATACTCTTCAGTACACTAAAACATGTATGATCGATGATGACAGCAGGCACAGCAGTGAGGTCGATACGATCTCGTCGGGCATATACCTCTGCGGCGCACAGGAGTTGAAGTAACGATTACACATCCAGAAGCCAATCAATAACACGCTCAGAAGAAAATCAGAGTCAAATTGATGAGTCATATACAATTCTCCAACAAAATAGAGCACTGCTTGCTAAGAAGGAAACAAGATTAGTCTATTCACTCCCAGGGAGCTATTAGTAGGTCTTACATCTAGCATATAGATCAATCATTTGCCGTTTAGTGCTGAACACTTCGTTGTACTAAACTGAAAATGCTGCAAAGAATAAGATCAGCAGTGCGAGGTCGATTACACATCTCTAAGGCGACAATAGATAACTGGTGCAGAGAGGCCACCTAACAGAGCGAGGCAGAAGGATAGAGTACTATTCAAGTGCACAAGTCTTCCAGAAGAACAACACCAGGTACCGTGTTCTCCGATCAGAGGGTACCCAGAGGCATAGCAGTGAGTTCGAAGCAGCATTCAACGACTAACACGCGTCAGAGCCGCACCGGCACATAGGTGAGCGTTCCCTCTTCGGAAAGGAGTAACGTCATAGAACACAGAGAGATTAGCGACATCTCTGGTTAAAGTAGTCTAGATGGCAACACTTTACTATATGATCTTACATCAAGCAGAGGATGGAGCGGGGTCGCATCTGGAAGAAAGTTTATCTCACAACCAAAACAGAGATCATTTGGGAAAAACAACAATTGAGCTACATTAGACAAGTTCCTAGACTGGGTTTCGCAGAGTATATATATTTTCATTCGTAAACGAAACATTTTCATAAAATCAAAGAAAATGATATCATTAAGATGCGCTACAGTTATACAAGTTCGAAATGTCAATCATGAGCCAGAACACAAGAGTGCCCTCTCCCAATCGAGAGCAGAGGACTCAGAGGAGAGCGTACAGTATTATAGTAGTTAATTCCTGTACATAGGGGGCGTATTATAGTAGTTATATTCCTTAGTACATATTTGGGAGGCAGTATTATAGTAGTTATATTCCTGTACATAGAGGCAGTATTATAGTAGTTATATTCCGTACATAGGGGCAGTATTATAGTAGTTATATCCTGTACATAGGGGGCAGTATTATAGTAGTTATATTCCTGTCATAGGGGGCAGTATTATAGGAGTTATATTCCTGTACATAGGGGCAGTATTATAGTGTTATATTCCTGTACATAGGGGGCAGTATTGGAGTTTAAGGTCAGTTTATAGTAGTTTATTCCTGTACATAGGGGGCAGTATATAGTAGTTATATTCTGTACATAGGGGCAGTATTATAGTAGTTATATTCCTGTACATAGGGGGCAGTATTATAGTAGTTATATTCCTGTACATAGGGGGTATATATAGTGTATATTCCTGTACATAGGGGGCAGTATTATAGTGTTATTATTCTTGACATAGGGGCAGTATTATAGGTTATATTCCTGTACATAGGGGGGCAGTATTATAGTAGTTATATTCTGTACATAGGGGGCAGTATTATAGTAGTTATATTCCTGTACATAGGGGCAGTATTATAGTAGTTATATTCCTGTACATAGGGGGCAGTATATAGTATTTTATTCCTGTACATAGGGGCAGGATTTAGTAGTATTTCCTGTACATAGGGGGGCAGTATTATAGTAGTTATATTCCTGTACATAGGGGGCAGTATATTTATAGTAGTTATATCCTGTACATAGGGGCAGTATTATAGTAGTTATATTTCTTGTAATAGGGGGCAGTATTATAGTAGTTATATTCTGTACATAGGGGGCAGATAGTATTATAGTAGTTATATTCTGTACTAGGGGGCAGTATTATAGTAGTTATTCTGTACCATAGGGGGCAGTATTATGTAGTTATATTCTGTACATAGGGGGCAGTATTATAGTAGTTATATTCCTGTACATAGGGGCAGTATTATAGTAGTTATATTCCTGTACATGGGGGCAGTATTATAGTAGTTATATCCTTGTACATAGGGGCAGTATTATAGTAGTTATATTCCTGTACATAGGGGGCAGTATTATAGTAGTTATATTCCTTTACATAGGGGCAGTATTATAGTAGTTATATCCCTGTACATAGGGGCAGTATTATAGTAGTTATATCCCTGTACATAGGGGGCAGTATTATAGTAGTTATATCTCTGTACATAGGGGGCAGTATTATAGTAGTTATATTCCTGTACATAGGGGCAGATATATAGTAGTATATTCTTGTACATAGGGGGCAGTATTATAGAGTATATTCTGTAAATAGGGGGCAGTATTATAGTAGTTATATTCTCTGTACATAGGGGCAGTATTATAGAGTTATATTCCTGTACATAGGGGGCAGTATTAAGTAGTTATATCCTGTACATAGGGGCGGCCGTATTATGTAGTTATATTCCTGTACATAGGGGGCAGTTTATAGTAGTTATATTCCGACATAGGGGGCAGCTATATAGTAGTTAATTCCTGACATAGGGGGCAGTATTATAGTAGTATATCCTGTACATAGGGAAGTATTATAGTATATCCCTGTATGGGGATGTATTAGTAGTTATATTCTGTACATAGGGGCAGTATTATAGTAGTTATATTCTTGTAATAGGGGGCAGTATTATAGTAGTTTATTCCTGACATAGGGGGAGTATTAGTATAGTAGTTATATTCCTGTACATAGGGGGCAGTATTATAGTAGTTATATTCTGTACACGGGGAGCAGTATTATAGTAGTTATATATTCCTGTACATAGGGGCAGTATTATAGTATTATATTCCTGTACATAGGGGGCAGTATGTAGTAGTTTATTCCTGTACATAGGGGCAGGCAGTATTATAGTAGTTATATTCCTGTACTGGGGGGAGTATTATAGTAGTTATATCCCTGTACATAGGGAGCGTATTATAGTCGTATAGTTCCTGTACATAGGGGGCAATATTATAGTATATATCCTGTACATAGGGGAGCAGTATGATAGTAGTTATATCGCTGTACATAGGGGCGTGTATAGTGTATTATTCCTGACATAGGGGGGAGTATTATAGTAGTTATATTCCTGTACATAGGGGGCTGTTATAGGAGTTATATTGCTTGTCATAGGGGGCAGTATTATAGTGTTAATTCTTGTACATAGGGCAAGTATTATAGTAGTTATATTCCTGTACATAGGGGGAAGTATATAGTGATATGTAATAGGAGGCAGTATTAGTGTATATTCCTGTACCTTAGGGGGCAGTATTTAGTAGTTATATTCCTGTAATAGGAGACAGTATTATAGTAGTTATATCTTGTACATAGGGGGCAGTATTAGTAGTTATATTCTGACATAGGCGAGTATTAGTGGGCAGTATTATAGTAGTTATATTCTGTACATAGGGGGCAGTATTATAGTAGTATATTCTGTACATAGGGGGCAGTATTATAGTGTTATATTCCTGTACTAGGAGGCAAGTATTATAGTAGTTATTTCTGTACATAGGAGACAGTATTATAGTAGTTATATTCTTGTACAGAGGGACAGTATTATAGTAGTTATATATTGTACAGAGGGGGCAGTAGTATAGTAGTTATTCCTGTACATAGGGGGCAGTATTATAAGTTAGTTTTCATATTCCTGTACATAGGGGGCAGTATTATAGTAGTTATATTCCTGTACATAGGGGCAGTCAGATATTATAGTAGTTGTATTCCGTACATAGGGGCAGTATTTATAGTAGTGGTTCCTGTACATAGGGGCTTCTATAGTAGTTGTATTCATGTACATAGGGGGCAGTATTATAGTAGTTGTATTCCTGTACATCGGGGGCAGTATTATAGTATTTCTTTGTTACATAGGGGCAGTATTATAGTAGTTATATTCCTGTACAGAGGGGGCAGTATTATATATATTATATTTGTACTAGGGGGCAGTAGTATTATAGTAGTTATTCCGTACATAGGGGGCAGTATTATAGTGTTGTATTCCTGTCAGAGGGGGCAGTATTATAGTAGTTTATTCCGTACGACTAGGGGCAGTATTATAGTATTTATATTCTTGTACATAGGGGCAGTATTATAGTAGTTATATTCCTTGTACATAGGGGGCAGTTTGTAGTAGTTATATTCGTGTAACATAGGGGGCAGTATTATAGTAGTTATATTCATGTAATGGGGGCGTTTATATAGTAGTAAGTCCTCTACATAGGGGGCAGTATTATATAGTTATATACTTGTACATAGGAGGTAGTTATAGTGTTATATTCCTGTACATAGGGGCAGTATTAGTAGTTATATTCTGTACATAGGGGGCAGTATTATAGTAGTTACTTCCTGTACTGGGGCGTAGATTATAGTCTTCTATTCTTGTACATAGGGACAGTATTATGTAGTTTATATTCTGTACATAGGGGGATATAGTGGATTGCCATGTCTAGAGGGCAAATTTATATAGTATTCCTGTACATAGGAGGCAGTCTTATAGTATGTTATATTCTGTACCTAGGATCGCAGTATTATGTAGTATAATCGTGTACATAGGGGGTCAGTGATTATAGTAGATATATTTTTGTAACATAGGGGGAGTGCTGAGTAGTTTATCTGTAATGTCATTATTGTATAGGCTTTATGGGCCAGTATTAATAGTACTTGTTAGATAGGTGCGTAAGGTTTATTCCTGTACATAGGGGGCAGTATATAGTAGTTAGTAGTCCTGTTA
>WNYA01001135.1:61139-88019 GCA_019512145.1 Engystomops pustulosus
TAACAGGACTACTAACTACTATATACTGCCCCCTATGTACAGGATAACCTGCACTATGAACAGATACTACTAAATACTGGCCCCCCATGAGACCTATCAAGAACTGCAATTACAGCATAAACTACTCTCCACTCCCCCTATGTACAAAAATATAATCTACTATAATCCTGCCCCCTATGTACACGACATATACTACATACATACTGCCCGATCCTAGGTACAGAATATAACATACTATAATACTGCCGTCCTATGTACAGGATATACTAATAAATTCCTCTATAGACTGGCAAACCCTACTCCCCCTTGTACAGAATATAACTACGATAATACTGTCCCTATACAAGATATAAAACTATAACTACTGCCCCAGTACAGGAAGTACAACTATAATACTGCCCCCTATGTACAGAATATAACTACTAATACTGCCCCTATGTACAGGAATATAACACTATAACTACCTCCTATGTACAAGTATATAACTATATAATACTGCCCCCTATGTAGAGGACTTACTACTATATAAACGCCCCCATTACATGAATATAACTACTATAATACTGCCCCCTATGTTACACGAATGTAACTACTATAAACTGCCCCCTATGTACAAGGAATATAACTACTATAATACTGCCCCCTATGGTACAGAGAATATAAATACTATAATACTGCCCCCTATGCGTACGGAATAACTACTATATACTGCCCCCTTGACAGGAATAAACACTATAATACTGCCCCCTATGTACAGGAATTACTACTATAATACTATGCCCCCTAGTAAGAATATAACTATAATAATACTGCCCCCTCTGTACAGGAATATAACTACTATAAATACTGCCCCCTATGTAACATAAGAAATACTATAATACTGCCCCCCATGTACAGGAATACAACTACTATAATACGCCCCCCTATGTACAGAATAAATACTATAAGCCCCTATGTACAGGAACACTACTATAATCTGCCCCTATGTACAGGAATACAACTACTATAATACTGACTGCCCCTAGTACAGGAATATAACTACTATAATACTGCCCCCTATGTACAGGAATAGAAACTACTTATAATACTGCCCCCTATGTCAGAATAACACTATACTACTGCCCCTTGTACAATATATAACTACTATAATACTGCCCCTACTGTACAAGAATATAACTACTATAATATGCTCTCCTATGGTACAGAAATAACTACTATAATACTCTGCCTCCTAGTACAGGAATATAAACTATAATACTGCCCCCTATGTACAGAATAACTACTATAATACTGCCCCCTAGTACAGGAATATAACTACTATAATACTGCCCACTAATACTGCCCCCTATGTACAGAATATAACTATAATACTGCCCCCTATGTACAAGATATAACTACTATAATACTGTCTCCTATTACAGGAATAAACTACTAAATACTGCCCCCTATAGTACAGGAATATACACTAATACTGCCTCCTATTACCTGATCACTATATTACTCCCTATGTACAGGAATATAACTACTATAATACTCTGCCCCTATGTACAAAATTAACACTTATAATACTGCCCCCTATGTACAAGAATATAACTACTATAACAGCCCCTATGTACAGAATATAACTACTATAATACTCCCCCTATGTACAGGAATAATAACTATACACGCCCTATGTACGCATATAACTTACTATCATACTGCTCCCCTATGTACAGATATATACTATAATAATGCCCCCTATGTACAGAATATACGATAAAATACGCTCCCTATGTACAGGGATATAACTACTATAATACTCCCCCTAGTACAGGAATATACTACTATAATACTGCCTGCCCCTATGTACAGGAATATAACTACTACATACTGCCCCCTATGTACAGGAATATAACTACTATAAATACTGCCCCTATGTACAGGAATATCACTAACTACTATAATAAACTGCTCCCACGTGTACAGAATATAACTACTATAATACTGCCCCCTATGTACAGGAATATAACTACTATACTAATACTTCCCCCCTATGTACAGGAATTATAACTACTATAATACTGCCCCCTATGTACAAGAATATAACTACTATAATACTGCCCCTATGTACAGAATATAACTACTATATACACTCCCCTATTACAGGGATATACTACTAATACTTCCCCTAGTACAGGGATATCTACTATAATACTGCCCCCTATGTACCAGGAATACTAACTACTATATACTGCCCCCTATGACGGAATTAACTACTAAATACTGCCCCCCTATGTACAGGAATATAACTACTATAATACGCCCCCTATGTACAGGATATAACTACTTAATCTGCCCCCTATGTACAGGAATATAACTACTATAATACTGCCCTATGTACAGGAAATATAACTACTATAATACTATGCCCCCTATGTACAGGAATATACTATATAATACTGCCCCCTATGTACAAGAATATAACTACTATATAATCGCCCCTATGTACAGGAATATAACTACTATAATACTGCCCCCTATGTACAGAAGAATATAACTACTATAAACTGCCCCCTTGTACAGGAAATAAACTACTATAATACTGCCCTATGTACAGGGATATAACTACTATAATACTGCCCTATGTACAAGGAATAAACTACTATAATACTGCCCCCTATGTACAGGAATATAACTACTATAATACTGCCCCTAGTACAAGATATAACTACTATAATACTGCCCCCATGTACAGGATATAACTACTATAATAATGCCCCCTATGTACAGGAATATAACTACATAATACTGCCCCCTATGTACAGAATATAACTACTATAATACTGCCCCCTATGGACATGAATAACTACTATAATACTGCCCCCTATGGTACAGAATATAACTACTATAATACTAATACTGCCCACCTATGTACAGGAATATACTCTATAAATACGCCCCTATGTTACAGAATATATAACTACTATAATACTGCCCCTAGTACAGGATATAACTACTATAATATACTGCCCCTCTATGTACAGGAATTACTAACTATAATACTGCCCCCCTATGTACAGGAAAGTACTACTATAATACTGCCCCATATGTACAGGAATATAACATACTATATACTGCCCCCTAGGTACATGAATATACTACTATATCTGCCCCCTATGTACAGGAATATAACTACTATAATACTGCCCCTATGTACAGGAATATAACTACTATAATACTGCCCCCTATGTACAGAATATACACTATAATACTGCCCCTATGTACAGGAATAATAACACTATAATACTGCCCCCTATGTACAGGAATATACTACTAATACTCCCCCTATGTACAGGAATATAACTACTATAATACTGCCCCCTATGTACAGGAATATAACTACTATAATACTGCCCCTATGTACAGAATATACTACTATATACTGCCCCCTATGTACAGGAATATAACTACTATAATACTGCCCCTGTACAGAAGAAAACTAGCCTAATACTGCCCCCTATGTACAGGAAATAACACTATAATACTGCCCCTATGTACAGGAATATAACTCCTATAATACTGCCCCCCTATGTACAGGAAATAACTACTATAATACTGACCCTATGTACAGGATCAACTACTATAATACTGTCCCCTATGTACAGGAATATAACTACCTATAATACCCCCTCTATGTACAGGAATATAACTACTATAATACTGCCTCCCTATGTACAAGAATATAACTACTATAATACTGCCCCCTATGTACAGGAATTCACGTCCATTCCTACTGTACTTAACTTTCATCGCCGGGTGGAGACTCTTCTTGGTCCTCTGGCTTCCGTTGGAGGCATGTGTTTGGGTTGATTGATACCATTTTCTTATCAGCTTGTTATGAACTGTCAAGCCTAGCTAAGATCGATCCATATTTTCTGAAATGAATAGTTTCCAGTTTACGGAAGAAAATAATATATAAATGCTCTTACGAACCTGTTAGGGGCATTTTTGGTTCTTAATGTACAGCTGATTGTGTTTTGTGTCTTCCAAAGTTGATTTTGTAAGTTTATGTAACTTTACTTCCGACTGAGAGCGCTTTACTTGATTGATAGATATATCGTACAGTAGTTGCCATGAACTACCTTTAGTTCAGGAGATTCAGTAATGCTGCCTGGTTCTCTGAAGCAAGCTGTATGTTGTCCGACAGAGGGTCGACTCCATCTTGTGCCGGTGCGCTTGCAGTGTTATCTGTCTGAGGTTGCTTCGCTCCACTCTGATCCTCTGGTCCTCTGTTCGGAGGGCAGGTCCTGGTAGTGTCTCCTGGAAGCTTGTGCCTTGAATAGTGACTCATTTCGCTCTGCTCGCTCTGTTGGTGGCTTGCTGTACCAGTTATCCTATTGTCGCCTTAGAGATTTATCGTACTCGCATGCTGAATCTTATGCTCTCTCTGAATTAACAGTGTTAGTACCGAGAGTTAATCACATCTTAAACGGATGGATAATCATGTCATAAATGCAGTCAGATGTTAGACTATATGCTCCCTGCGGATGTAATAGTCCTTGTGCGTTTGCCTTTCTAAGACAAAGCAGTGCGTCTATTATTGTTGGTTATGTTGTAATACTCAATGTTGACTCTGATGTTCTGAGCGTGTTTGATTGGCTTTCGGAATGTGTAATCATTACTTCAAACTCTCTGCATCTCGCAGGTGAGATCCCGAGGACTTTTATACAGGCCTCCACTGCTCTGCGCTGATGTATCTCTCCAGTAATTTTTAGTACTGGAACAGTATGTGCATCAGCCTTCTACAACTGCTCTCTCTTGAACCATTTATGGTACTCCTAGAGCAGATGTTAGTAATCAGACCTACACACGCTGTGCTCTGTGTTCCTCTGCAGTCCATGGTATATGTCCCTGAAGTTTCAGCTCCTGCTGAGTGCTATGCCCATGTATTCGGATGAAACTCAGACTCTACACTGCTGTCGCTCTGTTTGCTCATCGCAGGCCAGTGTTATGTATCTGTCCCTGGAAAGTGTGTAATCAGACCTCACCAAAACTGCTGTGCTCTGTGCTACCTCTGCCGCCAGGGTTATGTATCTGTCCCTGGAGAGATGTGAATCATACCTCACCTGCTGTGCTCTGTGCTCTGCAGCCAGTGTGATCTATGTCCCTGGAGAGATGTTGTAATCAGACCTACACACGTGCTGTGCTCTGTGTCTCTGCAGCCGGACTGTTATTTATTGTCCTGGAGAGCATGTGTAATCAGCCTCACACTGCTGTGCTCTGTGCTCTCTGCAGCCAGTGTTTTATGTATTGTCCATGAGAGATGTGTAATCAGACCATCACACTGCTGTGCTCTGTGCTCTCTGTCAGCCAGTGTTTACTGTCCCTGAGAGATTGTAATCGACCTCACACTGCGTGCTCTGTGATCCTGCAGACCAGTGTTTTATGTATGTCCATGAAGGATGTGTAATCAGACCTCACACTGCTGTGCTCTGTGCTAGTCAGTGTTATGTTAATTGTCCCTGGAGAGATGTGTAATCAACTCACACTGCTTGTGCTCTGGCTCTCTGCAGCCAGGTGTTATGTATTGTCCCTGGAGAGATTGGTATAACCTCCACATGCTGTGCTCTGTGCTCTCCTCTGCAGCCAGTGTTGTATTGTACCTGAGAGATAGTGTAATCGACCTCACACGTGCTGTGCTCTGTGCTCTGGCTCTGCGCCAGTGGTATGTATTGTCACCGGAGTAGATGTGTAATCAGACCATCACACGCTGTCGCTCTGGTGCTCTCTGCAGCCCAGTGTTGTATATCCCTGAGAGTATATGTGATAGACCTCACCCTCTGTGCTTGTGCTCACGTGGTTTGGCGGAGAAGTAACCCCTCACTGCCATGGCCCGAGGTGTTATGTATGCCCTGGCAAGAGTGTTTAATAAACCTCACCTGCTGTGCTCTGTGTCTCTGCGCCAGTGTATGATATGTACCCCTGAGGAGATGTGTAATCAGACGCCTCACCTGCTGTGCATCTGTGCTCTTCGGCAGCCAGTGTTTTGACTGCTCCTGGAGGGATGTGACAGACCCTCACACTGGTTGTGATCTGTGCTATCTCGCAGCCAGTGTTATGTATTCCCTTGAGAGATGTGGAATCAGACCTCAACACTGGTGTCTCTGTCTCTCTCTGTCGCCATTGTTATGTAGTCCCTGGAAGAGTTGTCATCAGACCTCACACTGCTGTGCTCTGTGCTCTCTGCAGCAGGGTTATGTACTGTCCCTGAGAGATGTGTAATCAACCTCACACTGCTGTGCTCTGTGCTCCTCTGCATCCAGTGTTAGCTTCACTGGGGGCTGGAGAGAGTTTAATCAGACCTCACACCTGCTGTGGCTCTGTGCTTGTCAGCACTGTTATGTATTGTCCTGAGAGATGTGTAATCAGACGCACACTGATGTGCTCTCTGTGCTCTCGCAGCCAGTGTTATTGATTGTCCCTGGAGAGATGTGTAATCAGCACACACTGCTGTGTCTGCTGCTCTCTGCAGCCAGTGGTTTATGTAAGTTCCCTGAGAGATGTGTAATCAGACACTCACACTGCGGTGCTCTGTGCTCTCTGCTCCGCACCAGTGGTATGTATTGTACCTGGAGAGTATGTGTAATCAGACCATCACACTGGTTGTGCTATGTGCTCTTCTGCAGCCAGTTGTTATGTATTCCCTGGAGGAGAGTGTCATCAGAACTCACACTGACTGTGCTCGTGTGCTCTGCTGACAGCCAGTGTTATGTACTGTACCCTGGATGAGATTGAGTAGACAGACCTCCACGATCTCCTTTGTGGCTCTCTGCATCAGGTGTTATGTACTGTCCCTGGAAGGATGTATTACAGACCTCACACTGTGCTGTGCTCTGTGCTCTTGCTGCCAGTGTTATGTATCATCCCTGGAGAGATGTGTATCAGAACCAACTGCATTCGTACTGTCGTCAGTCTCTGGTGCTACTCTGCAGCCAGGTTATGTACGTGCCCCGTGAGAGATTGTAATCAGACCTCACACTGGCTGTGCTCGTGCTGGCTCTGGCAGCACTTCTATTGTATTGTCCTGGCAGGAATGTGTAATCAGACCCTCTCACACTGCTGTGTTGTCTCTGTGCTCTCTGCAGCAGTGTTAGGTACTTGTCCCAGTGGAGAGATGTGAATCGACTCACACTGCTGTGCTCTATGTGCTCTCTGAGCCAGTGGGTATGATGTATATCCTGGAGAGAGGTGTGGTATCAGACCTCACACTGCTGTGCTTGTGCTCTCTGCAGCCAGGTTATGTGGACTGTCTCTGGAAGTAGGAGATGTGTAATCAGACCGCTACATGCTGTGCTCTGTGGCTCTCTCAGCCAGGTTATGTACTGGTCCCCGGAAGAGATGGTGTAATCAGCCTCCACGCTGTGCTTCTTGTGTCTGCTCTCTGTCAGCCATTGTTAGTTGATGTCCCCGGAGGATGATGTAATCAACCCTCACACTGCTGTAGTCTGTCTCATCTTGCAGCCCAGGTGTGTTATGTATTTGTTGGCCCTGGAGAGGTGCTGTTAATCCAGCCCTCAACACCGGGTCTGTGGCTCTGTGCTAGCTGCAGCAGGTTTGTAGCTGCTCCCTGGAGAAGATGTGTAATCGCAAGAAACATACACCTGCTAGGTGTCTCTGTTGCTTCTCTGCCAGCGCCAGTGTATTGATCCTGCCCTGGAGAGGATTGATAAGATCATACACCACACTGCGGCTCTGTGCTCGTCTGCAAGCATGCTATGCATACGTCCCTGGGAGAGATGTGAATCAGACTACACACTGTTTGGCTCGCACTCTGTGAGCAGTGTTATGTATGTCACCTGGAGAGATGTGCTAAGCAGCCTCCACACTGCTGTGCTCGTGCTCTCTCAATGCCGAGGTGTTATGTATATTGTGCCCTGGAAGATTGGGATAGAATCGACTACACTGCTGTGCCTCTTGACTCTACGAGCAGTGTTTATGTACTGTCCCTGGAGAGATGTGTAATCAGACCTCCACGACGCTGTGTGTGCTCTGTCTCTCCTGCAGCAAGTGTTATGTATTGTCCCTGGAGAGCATTGTGTGTAATCAGACCTACACTGCTGTGCTCTGCTCGTGCTCTCTGTAGCCATTGTTATGTATTGTCCCTCGATAGATGTATAATCCGACTCACACGTCTTGCTCTGTGCTCTCTAGCACCAGTTGTTATGATGATGTCCGCTGAGGATGTTGTAATCAGACCCACCATGACCTGTGCTGCTCTCTGAAGTCATGTTATGTACTTCTATCTGGAGAGATGTGTAATCAGACCCTCACACTGCTGTGCTCTTGCTCTCGCGCCAGTGTATTATGTAATTCCATGGGAGAGTGGTAATCAACTTCACAAGCCTGTGCTCTGTGCTCCGTACTGGACAGCCAGTTATGTACTCGTCCTGGAAGAGATGTGTAATCAACTACCACACTGCTGTGCTCTGTGCTCTCTGCACGCAGTGTTGTATTGTCCCTGGAGGCTGTGTAATTCAGACCGCACACTGCTGTGCTCTGTGCTCTCGCAGCAAGTGTTATAGATCCCTGGAAGAAGTGTGTAATTCAGACCTCATCACTGCTGTGGCTTCTGCTGTGCTCTCGTGCAGAGCCAGTGTTATGTATCGGATCCCGGAGAGATGAGTTGTATCAGACCTCACGACGCTGTGCTCTGGGCTCCGCAGCCGTTTTATGTACTGTCCCTGGAAGAGATGTGTTACTCAGACCTCACAGGCTGCTGTGACTCTGTCAGCTCAGTTAAGTTATGTAGTGGAGCGAGTGTCCAGCTGGAGAGATTGTAATCAACCTCACACGCGGCTCGGCTCTGCCTCTCTGCCAGGCCCATGTTATGTAGTCCCTGGAGAGATATTGTAATCAACCTCACAACTGCTGTGCTTGTGCTCTCCGGCCCAGTGTTATGTACGCTGTCCTGGTAGGAGATTGTGTACTCAGACCCTAACCACTGCTGTGCTCTGTGCTCTGGCTCCATGCAGCAGTGGTTATGTAATTGGTACACTGAGAGATGTTGTAAAGTCACACCTCACACGCTGTGCTCTGTGTCTACTCAGCCAGTGTTTCTGTATCCTCCCCATGAGAGATGTGAATATCAGACCCTACACTGCCTGTGCTCGTGTCTCTGACAGGCCAGTGTTATGTACTTTCCCTGGAGAGATGTGTCCTAGACCCCAACGACTGGCCTGTGCTCTCTGCAGCCAGTGTTTTGGTCTGTCCATGGGAGAGATGTGTACTCAGACCTCACACTGCGTGTGCTCTGTGCTCTCGTGCTAAGCCAGTGTTACTGTATCATCCTGGGAGAGATGTGTTAAGGCCTACACTGCGTGGGCTTCTGTGCTCTCTGCAGCCAGTGTGTACTGTCCCTGGAGAGATGTGTAATCAGACTCACCATACACTGCTGTGCATCTGTGCTCTCTGCAAGCCATTGTTTTGCCGGAGTGTTGTACTACTACCTGCTGTGTCCTGAGCCGTGTAACTTCACTGGAGAGAGGAGTAATCAGACCTCACACTGCATGTGCTCTGTGCTCTTGCTGCCATGCCAGTGGTATGTATTTCCCTGGAAGGAGTGCAATACAGACCTCACAACTGCTGTGCTCTGTGCCTCTGCAGCAGTGGTGCTAGATTACTTCGCTGGAGAGAGGTAATCAGCCTCACACTGCTGTGTCTGTGCTCTCTGCAGACACGTGTTATGTATTTCCCGAACGAGGAGATGTGTAATCAACCTGCACACTGCTGGGCTCGGCCTTGCTCTCGTGCAGCCCGTGTATGTATTGTCACTGGAGAGGATGTGGTTACTCAGACCTCACACTGCCTGTGCGGTCTGTGCTCTCTGAGCCAGTGTTATGTACTGTCCTGGAGAAGATGTGTAATCACAGTACCCGCAACCTCAACGGCTGATGCTTGCTTGCTCTCTGCAGACCAGTTGTATGTATTGTCACCTGGACGAGATGTTGTAACCAGACCTCCACATGCTGTGCTCTGGGCTTCGCAGCCAGTGTTATGGTATTTCCTGGAGAGATGTGTATCAGAGACCTCACACTGCTGTGTCTCTGTGCTCTCTGCAGAGTGTAGCATGTCTGGAACGTAATAGTTCACACTGGCTGTCTACTCAGCCGTGTATGTATCAGAGTGTGTAATACAACCTCACACTGCTGTGCTCTGTGCTCTCTGCAAGCCAGGTGTTTGTACTGTCCTGGAAGAGAATTGATCAGAACCTCACAACTGCGTGTCTCTGTCCTCTGCTGCCATGTTAATGTATTGTCCTGGAGAGATGTAGTAATCAGACCTCCACACTGCTGTGCTCTTGCTCTGTGCAGCAGTGGTTTATCGTATTGTCCCGTGTAGAGATGTGTAATCAGACCTCACACTGCTGTGCTCTGTCTCCTCTGGCGCATGTTATGTTTCCCTTGGAGTAGATGTGTAATCAGGACCGTCACACTGTGGCTGCTGGCTCTGTGTCTCCTGCCAGCCAGTGTTATGTATTGTCCCCGGAGAGATTGTCAATACAGGACCTCACAACGTGTGCTCGTGCTTGTGCTCTCTGGCAGCCAGTATGTGCTTGTCCCTGGAGAGATGTGTAATCAGACCTCACCACTGCGGTGCTCTGTGCTCTCTTGCCAGCCGTGTTATTGATATCTACTGGAGAGATGTAATCAGCACCTCACACTGAAACGTGTGTCTCTGCGCGCTCTCTAGGGCAGCCAGTGTTATGGTATGCTCCTGGAAGATGTGTAATCAGACTCACACTGCTGTGCTCTGTGCTTCTGCAGGCCATTGTTCTGTATCGGTCCCGGGAAGATGTGGGATCAGACCTCACACACTCGCTGTGCTCTGGGCTCTCTGCACCCAGGTTTTAGTGTTGATCCTTGAGAGATATGTAATCAGACCTCACACCTGGCGTGCTCGGTGCTCTCGGCAGCCAACGTGGTTAGTATTGTGCTGAAAGAGATGTGTATCAGACGCTCACACTGGTGCGCTGGGCTTCTCTGAGAGCCAGTGTTATCGTTATTTGCCCCGGGAGATGTGTAATCAGACCTCACACTGTGTGCTCGGTGCTCTCTGTCAGCAGAGGTGTTATGTAGTTTCCCTGGAGAGATGTGTAATCAGACCTGCCCACTGGCTGTGCTCTGTGGCTCTCTGCAGCCAGTGTTAGTATTGTTCCCCTGGTATAGATGTGTAAATCAGACCTACACTGCTGTGCTCTGTGTGCTCTCTGCAGCCATGTTAGTGTATTTCCCCCCCTGGAGAGGATTGTGTAATCAGGACCCCACACTGCTGTGCTCTTGCTCTACTGCGCCAGGTTATGTATATCCCCTGGACGAGATGTTAATCAGACCTCACCTGCTGTGCTCTGTGCTCTCTGCAGCCAGTGTTATGTATGTCCCGGAGAGATGTGTAAACCGACCTCACACTGCTGTGGCTCTGTGCTCTCTGCAGCCCGTATGTACGGCTGGCATGGATGCCCTGTGCTGTGTCGGCCGTGGTGACTTAGAGATGGTTTGAATCAGACCTCACACTGCGTGCTCTGTGCTCTCCCTGCAGCCACTGTTATGTACTGTCCCCATGGAGAGATGTGTAATCGACAGCTCACACTGCGGTGCTCTGTTGACTTCTGCAGCCAGTGTTATGTATTGATCCCTGGGAGAGATGGTGTAATCGACCTCACACGGATCTGCTTCTCTGTCTATCTGCAGCCAGTGGTATGTATTGTCCGGAGATATGGTAATCAGAACCTCACACTGCGTGCTCGTTGCTCTCGGACCAGTGTTTGTAGTGGCCTGGAGAGATGTGTATCAGACCTGCACACGTGCTGTGCTCTGTGCTACTGCTCCCATGTTATCAAGTATGTCCGTGGAAGAGATTGTAATCATACCTCACAGCTGTCGCTCTGTGCTCTCTGCAGCAGTGTATGCAATTTGTCGCGTGAAGATATGTGTAATCGAACTCACACTGCTGCTGCTCCTGCTTTCTGCAGCCATGTTATGTAGTTGTCACACTGGGAGAGATGTGTATCAGACCTCAACACGCTGTGCTCTGTGCTCTCTGCAGCCAGTGGTTATGTACTGTCCCTGGAGAGAGTTGTAATCAGAGACCTCACAACGCTGTGCTCTGTGTCTTGCAGCCATGTTTATGTTATGTCCTGGAGAGATGTGGTATCAGACCTCACACTGCGTGCTCTGTGCTCTCTGCACAAAAGCCAGTGTATAGTATTGTCCACTGAGAGAGATGTAATACAAGACCTTCACACTGCTGATCGCTCTGGTGCGTTCTGCAGCCGTGTTATGTATTTAGTGGAGTATCGCCCAGAGATGTGGTAATCATACCTCACAACTGCTGTGCTCTGTGCTGCAGCCAGGTTATGATATTGTACCCTGGGGAGATGTGTAGATCAGACCTCACACTGCGCTGCTTCTGTGTCCTGCATGCCCAGTGTTATGGTGCTCCCTGGAGGAGAAGTCGTATCAGACCTCACATGCTGTCTCTGTGCTCTCTGCAGCCGGTTTGTTGTGCCTGGAGAGATGTGTTTATCAGACCTCAACACTGCGTGTGGCTCGGCTCTCTGCAGTCCAGTGTTATGTATCGCCACGGAGAGAGTGTGTATCAGACGCCCAACCACTGCTGTGCTCTGTGCCTCTGCAGCAGGTGTTATGTATTGTCCCTGGGGATATGTGTACTAGACCTCACACTGCTGGTGCTCTGTGCTCTCTGCAGCCAGTGTAGTGTACTGTTCCCCGGAGAGATGTGTAATCAGACCTAACTGCTGTGGCTCTGGTGCTGCTCGTCGCAGCCAGTTGTATGTATGTCCTGACGAGAGATTGTGTAATCAGACCTCACACTGCCTGTGCTCTGTGCTCTCGTGCAGACCAGTGTTTATGTATTGTCCCTGGAGGAGATGTGTAATCACGAACCGTCACAACGCTGTGCCGTGTGCTCTACTGCATCAGTGTTTGGATGCATTGTCCTGGAGAGTGTGGAAGTCAGACCTCACACTGCGCGTGCTCTGTGCTCTCTGCAGCCAGTGTTATGTATTGTCCCTGGGGAGATGTGTATAGACCGCATCCACTGCTGGTGCTCTGTGCTCTCGGCAGCGCAGTGTCGGATGGTTGGTCACGGAGAGATGTGTAGATTCATGATAGCACTGCAGGGCTCTATGTCTTTACAGTGGGATGAGTATTGTCGGATGAGTGTGTATTCCACCCTCCACGACTCCGCTTGCTCTATGTTTGCACTATGTATGTAGTTTGCCGGAGAGCTGTTTATGATGTGACCCTACCTGCTTGGAGTGCACTTGTGACCTCACGCAGGCCTGTTATGATTGTACCTGGACCGACGAGGTGTGAGATCATTGACACCCCACGGAGTGCTACATGGTGCCACCATCATGTTATGCTATCTGGACCCTAGACAGGTAGATACTTTCGACCTCACACGTAGGCGGTGAGCCACGGGTGTGAGTGCTGGTACACTCAAGCCAGTGATGTAGTGACATGTGACCCCGTGAGATGGAATGTCGACCTCACCAGGCTGATGTACACTGTTCCTCTCCTAGATATTGCCGCCAGTGTGCTATGACATGTGCCCAGGTGGTGGGAGAGATTGTAATGACACTCACACTCAGGTGCTGGACATGTGCTCTCTCACCAAAGTGTACCGATATCTCCCAGGAGATGACGTGTAATCATGTGACACCCACAGTGTGGTGACTGTGCACCCGTAGCCGCCAGGTGTATGATGTCCTGAGAGTGACATCAGGTGACCTCACGCTGCTGTGCTCAGTGTGCTCATGCCATGCATGGGTACTGGGGACCCACCGGTGAGAGACTAACTGTAGTGCTTGACGCCAGGTATTGGGAGGACCGGGATGAGGGAAGTTTGACACAGTAGAGTGAAATGTGACCCACGTTGAGTCAGACCACAGTTGCATCACACGGTGAGGAGGCATGTGTACCAAGTATGTACCTGTGCCCTCCAGGCTGGTCAGGCCCACGGTGGTTATGGTGACTGGTCACCAGGAGAGACTTGACCTAAAGTTAGTCAGGACCTCACAGGTGTGATGCTATGTGAGCCCCAGTGCATGCGTACAGGGACACAGGATATGACTTGACCCCCCAGTGGCGGACATGTGCAAAAGTAGATGACAGTGACCCAATGCTAGTGACACCAGTGATGCATGACTGCACTCGCGGTTGAGTGACAGTCCTGCAGCCACGTGTATGAGGACTGTGACCCGGATGGATGGTGCGTGACCCACCATGAGTAGGTATGAGGTGCATGTGACACACCAGTGACAGACATGCCACAGTGGGCACAGTGCCCTCACAAGTGCAGGATCTGGCGCCTCACCAGGGGTGTAGAGCTGTCCGGAGAATGTGAATCACTCAACAGGTGTGTGACCTGTGACCCTCTGCAAGCGGAGTGTATAAGTGTGACTCCACTGGGTTAGATGGGTGTGATGTTTAGTAGACAGCTGTGTAGACCTACGCAAGTGGATGACATGGACGCACCAGGTGTGTGACATTGACCCCCTGCCCCGACGCTTCCGAATTGAATGGTGACTTTCCACACTCGTATAGTGATTGATATGACCAGCGATGGTTTGTAGACTGTACCTCACTAGTGATGGGATGTGACCCCAAGTGCTATGCAATGTGAGGCCAACAGGTGATGACGTACATCCCCCAAGTCAGTGACATGGCCCACCAAGTCGATAGTGACATGTGCCCCACAAGGTGGACGAGTGACATGTGACCCCCCTCCAGTGAGGTGACATGTGAACCAACCAGGTCACCCATACCCCCAAGGTGCATGAGGATGACCCCAGTTGCACAGCTCCCACCAGGTTGAGTGCATGTGACCACGTTGTGACTTGCCCCCAGTCTTGTGACATGTACCTCACCAGGTGTGAATCATGTGACCCCCCGGTGGTCATGTGAACCACCGGTAGAGTGTACCACCAGTGATGAGTGACATGTGACCCCCACCAGGTGATGAGTGACATGTGACCCACCAGGTGGATGAAGTGACATTGACCCCACCAGGTGATGAGTGAGTGCATAGGTGGATATACAGTGCCCTCACCAGGTGATGAGTGACATGTGACCCACACAGTGATGAGTGAATGTGACCCCACCAGGTGATGAGTGACAGGTGGACCCCACCAGGTGATGAGTGGACTCACCAGTTGTGACATGGCCCAGGTGATGAGTGACATGACTACATGAGTCTGTTACCCACCAGGTGATGGTGACAGTGACCCCCACAGTAATGATGACATGTGGACCCCACCAGGTGATGAGGTGACATTTGACCCCACCAGTTGATGATTGACATGTGAGTGACCCCACCAGTGATGAGTGACATGGCCCCACCAGGTGATGAGTGAACTTGTGACCCCACCAGGTGTGATATACATTGACCCACCAGGTGATGAGTGACATGTGACCCCCACCAGGTGATGAGTGACATGTGACCCCACCAGTTGATATGACATGTGACCCCCACCAGTGATGATGACATGTGACCCCACAGTGATGATGGCACATGTGACCCCACATGTGATGAGTGACATTACCCCCACCAGGTGATGAGTGACCTGTGACCCCACCAGGTGATGAGTGACATGTGACCCCACCAGTATAGTGACTTGTGACCCTCACAGTAATGAGTGACATGTGACCCCACCAGTGAATGAGTGACATGTGTACCCCCACCAGTGATGATGACATGTGACCTCACCATGATGAGTGACATGTGACCCATCCCAGGTGAGGGACCAGTGACCCCACCAGTTGTATGATTGACTGTGACCCCCCAGTGATGATTGACATGTGACCCCACCAGTGATGAGTGCATGTGACCCCACCAGGTTTGAGTGACTGTGACCGCCCACCAGTGATTATTGACATGTGGACACCCCACCAGGTGATGAGTGACATGTGACCCCACCAGGTGATGAGTGACATGTGACCCCACCAGGTGATGAGTGACATGTGACCCCACCAGGTGATGAGTGACATGTGACCCCACCAGGTGATGAGTGACATGTGACCCCACAGGGTGATGAGTGACATTGTGACCCCACCATGAGAGAAGTACTCACCAGGTGATGAGTGACATGGTGACCCACCAGGTGATGAGTGACATGTACCCCCAAGTGATGAGTGCGATGTGAAACCACCCACCGGTTGAAGTGATGTGACCCAGTGATGAGGGATTGGCCCACCAGTGTGCTGAGTGATGTTACCCCACCAGTGGTGAGTGGACAGTGACCCCCACCAGGTGAAGTGACAGTGACCCCCCAGGTGATGAGTGACATGTGACCCCACCAACAGGTGATGGTGACATGTACCGCTGCGCTCCCTGTGCACTCCCCCCCTTTGATGTGTGCGGCCTCAGATTGTCCCTCTATTCTGCAGGGACAATGGTGTCCCTGTGCTGGGGCTCCCTGCATACAATTACTCTTATTATATTACGTGCCAGTAGCGTGGACGTGGCTGCTCAGTCATGTCACAGACAGTGATCGGGTGATTCACCGGGGTATAAAGTACTTGTAGTCATAATCCAGAGGCCAGGGACACGCACAATATACAGCACCGGCCATTCCGGGGTCATACATGCACCGTATACAGCACCGGCCATTCCTGGGTCATACATACACCGTATACAGCACAGGCCATTCCTGGGTCATACATACACCGTATACAGCACAGGCCATTCCTGGGTCATACATACACCGTATACAGCACCGGCCATTCCTGGGTCATACATACACCGTATACAGCACAGGCCATTCCTGGGTCATACATACACCGTATAACTCACATCCAGTCCTGATTCAATACCTCCAACCGTACACAGCAACTGCCCTTTCCGGTCATACTTAAAAACACCGTATACAGCACAGGCATCCGGGGTCATACATACACCGTATACACACACAAGCACGGTACAAACAAACAAGTAACAGCACAGGCCATCCTGGGTCATACAGACACCGTATACAAAGCACAGGCCAGTTCCTGGGTCATAACAGACCCGTATACAGCACAGATGCCATTCCTGGGTCATATACACCGTATACAGCACGGCCATTCCTGGGGCATACATAACCCGTATACAGCCAAGGCCACTCCTGGGTCATCCGAACACCGGTTAATACACACAGGCCATTCCTGGGTCCTACATACACCGTATACAGCACAGCCATTCCTGGTCTACAACACCGTATACAGCACAGGCCATCCTGGTCATACATACAAACCCGATACAGCACAGGCCATTCCTGGGTCCAACAGCTATACACGCACTGATAACATACACCGTATACAGCACAGGCCATTCCTGGGTCATACTACACCGTATCAGCACAGGCCATTCCTGGGTCATACATACACCGTTAACAGCACAGGCCATCCTGGGTCATACATACACCGTATACACACAGGCCTCCGGGTCATACATACACCGTAACAGCCCAGGCCATCCGGGTCATACATACACCGTCACGCACAGGCCATTCTCTGGGTCATACATACACCGTACAGCACAGGCCATTCCGGGGTCATACATACACCGTATACAGCACAGGCCATTCCTGGGTCATACAACACCGTATACAGGCCAGGCCCATTCCTGGGTCTACATACAACACCGTATACAGCACAGGCCATTCCTGGGTCATACATAGCACCGGCCTACAGACACGCGGCCATTTCCTGGGGCATACATCACCCGTATACAGCACAGGCCATTCCTGGGTCATACATACCACCGTCTACAGCACAGGCCCATTCCTGGGTCATACATACACCGTATACAGCACAGGCCATCCGGGGTCATACATACACCGTATACAGCACAGGCCATCCTGGGTCATACATACACCGTATACAGCACAGGCCATTCCTGGGTCATACAACCGTATACAGCACAGGCCATTCCTGGTCATGACATACAACCGTATACAGCACAGGCCATTCCTGGGTCATACATCACCGTATAACAGCACAGGCCATTCCTGGGTCATACATACACCGTATACAGCACAGGCCATTCCTGGGTCATAATACAACCGTATACAGCACAGGCCATTCTGGGTCTACTACACCGTATACAGCACAGGCCATTCGGGTCATACATACACTGTATACAGCAACGGCCATTCCGGTCATACATACACACGTATACAGCACAGGCCATTCCGGGGTCATACATACACCGTATACAGCACAGGCCATTCCGGGTCATACATACACCGTATACAGCACAGGCCATTCCTGGGTCTAACATACACCGATACAGCACAGCAGGCCATTCCTGGTCATACATACACCGTATACAGCACAGGCCATTCGGTCATACATACACCGTATACACACAGGCCATTTCCTTGGGTCATTACATACACCGTATACAGCACAGCCATTCCCGGTCATCTACACGTAACACAACCATTCGGGTATACATACACCGTATACAGCACAGGCCATTCGGGTCATACATACACGTATACAGCACAGGCCATTCCGGGTCATACATACACCGTATACCAGCAGGGCCATTCCTGGGTCATACATACACCGTATACAGCACAGGCCATTCTGGGTCATCATACACGTATACAGCACAGGCCATTCCGGGTTAAACATACACCGTTTATACAGCACAGGCCATTCCTGGGGTCGACATACACCGTATACAGCACTAGGATTGCCATTCCTGGGTCAACATCCACCGTATACAGCATAGGCCATTCCGGGTCATCATACCCGTATACAACAAAGGCCATTCCTGGGTCATACATCGACAATATATCAGCACGGCCTTCCGGGGGATCCTCATGCACCGTATACAGCACAGGCCATTCCTGGGGTTACTATTTCATACATACACCGTATACAGCACAGGCCATTCCTGGTCATACATACACCGTATACAGCAAGGCCATTCCTGGGTCAACATACACTGCATCAACCGTATACAGCACAGGCCATTCCGGGTCATACATACACCGTATACAGCACAGCCATTCCTGGGTCATACATACACCGTATACAGCACAGGCCATTCCGGGTCACTACATACACCGATACAGCACGAGCCATTCCGGGGTCATACATACACCGTATACAGCACAGGCCATTCACTGGGTCATACTACAACCGTATACACGCACAGGCCATTCCTGGGTCATACATACACCGTATACAGCACAGGCATTCCTGGTCATACAACACCACAACCGTATACACACAGGCCATTCCTGGGTCATACATACAACCGTATACAGCAAGCGCCATTCCTGGGTCAACATACACCGTATACAGCACAGCCATTCCGGGTCATACATACACCGTATACAGCACAGGCCATTCCTGGGTCATACATACACCGTATTAACAAAGCACAGGCCATTCCGGCTCACACATACACCGTATACAGCACAGGCCATTCATGGGTCATACATAGCACCCGTATACAGCACAGGCCATTCCTGGGTCATACATACACGTATACAGCACAGGCCATTCCTGGGTCATACATCCACCCGTATACAGCACAGGCGCCATTCCGGGTCATACATACACCGTATTACAGCAAGCGCCATTCCTGGTCATACACACGTTACAGCACATGCTCCGGTTAATACACGTCCACAGGCATTCTGGGTCACACATCCCGTATACGCACAGGCCATTCTGGGGTCATACATACCCGTATACAGCACAGGCCATTCCTGGGTCATACATTCCCGTATACAGCACAGGCCATTCCTGGGTCAAACATACACCGTATACAGCACAGGCCATTCGGTCATACATGCACCGTATACAGCACAGGCCATTCCTGGGTCATACAACCGTACTACAGCACACAGGCCATTCCTGGGTCATACATACACCGTATCAGCACAGGCCATTCCGTCACTATACCGTATACAGCACAGGCCATTCCTGGGTCATACATAAACTATACAGCACAGGCATTCCTGGGTCATAACAATACACCGTATACAGAAGCACGCCATTCCTGGGTCACTACATAACACCGTATAACAGCACAGGCCATCCTGGGTCATACATACACCGTATACAGCACATCCTTCCTAGTCATACATACACCGTATACACACAGGCCATTCCTGGGTCATACATACACCGTATACAGCACAGGCCATTCCGGGGTCATACATACACCGTATACAGCACAGGCCATTCCGGGGTCATACATACACCGTATACAGCACGGCCATTCCTCGGGTCATACATACACACCGTATACAGCACAGGCCATTCCTGGGTCATACATACACGTAACAGCACAGGCCATCCGGGGTCTACAACACCGTATACAGCACAGGCCGATTCCTGGTCATACATACACCGTATACAGCACAGGCCATTCCGGGTCATACATACACCGTATAACAGCACAGGCCATTCCGGGGTCATAACATACACCGTATACAGCACAGGCCATTCCTGGGTCATACATCACACGTATACACCATAGGCATTCCGGGGTCATACATACACCGTATACAACACGGCCATTCCGTGTTCATACATCACGTATACAGCACAGGCCATTCCTGGGTCATACATACACGTATAGCAACAGGCATTCCTGGGTCATACATCACCGTAATACAGCACCGCCATTCCTGGTCATACATACACCGTATACAGCACAGGCCATTCCTGGGTCAATACAACACCGTATACAGCACCCCATTCCTGGGTAACATACACCGTATACAGCACAGGCCATTCCTGGTTCATACATACACCGTATACGCACAGGCATTCATGGGTCATATACATACGTAAGACAGCCGCCATTCCTGGGTTACATACACCGTTACAGCACAGGCCATTCCTGGTCAACATACACCGTATACAGCAGGCCATTCCTGGGTCATACATACACCGTATACGCAAGGCCATTCCTGGGTCATACATACACACGGTATACAGCACAGGCCATCCTGGTCATACATACACCGTATACAGCACAGGCCATTCCTGGGTCATAGACATACACCGTATACAGCCACAGGCCATTCCTGGTCATACATACACCGTATACAGCACAGGCCATTCCGGGTCATCATACCTATACAGCACAGGCCATTCCTGGGTCATACTACACCGTATCAGCACAGGGCCATTCTGGGTCGCTACAACACATATCAGCCAGCCATTCCTGGTCATACATCACCGTATACAGCACACAGGCCATCCGGGTCATACATACACCGTATACAGCACAGGCCATTCCGGGTATACATATACACCGTATACAGCACAGCCATTCCTGGTCATAATCCGTATACAGCACCGCCCTTCCGGGGTCTTACTACACCGTATCAGCACAGGCCATTCCTGGGTCATACATACACCGTATAGCAGCACGGCCTTCCTGGGTCATACAACACCGTAACAGCACAGGCCATTCCTGGGTCATAACATACACCGTATACAGCACAGGCCATTCTGGGTCATACATACACCGTATACAGCACAGGCCATTCCTGGTCATACATACACGCGTATACAGCACAGGCCTTCCGGGTCATACATACCGTATACAGCAACAGGCCATTCCGGGGTCATACTCCCGTATACAGCACGGCCATCCTGGGGTCATACATACACCGATCAGCACAGGCCATTCTGGGTACATACACAAAGCACGTCCATCTGGTCATACATGCAACCGTATACAGCACAGGCCATTCCTGGGTCATACATACAGCCGTATACAGCACAGGCCATTCCTGGGTCATACATCATACCACCGTATACAGCAACCGCCATTCCTGGGTCTACATACACCGTATAACGCACAGGCCATTCCTGGGTCATACATACACGTAATACAGCACAGGCCATTCCTGGGTCATACATCACCGTATACAGCACAGGCCATTCCTGGGTATACATACACGTACACCGTATAACAAAGCACCAGGCCATGTTCCTGGGTCATACATACACCGTATACAGCAACAGGCCATTCCTGGGTCATACATACACCGTATACGCACAGGCCATTCCGGGGTCTACATACACCGTATACAGCACAGGCCATTCCTGGTCATACATCACCGTATACAGCACAGGCCATTCCTGGGTCATCACACCGTATACAGCACAGGCATTCCGGGTGTCCATACATGCCCGTATACAGCACAGCATTCCGGGGTCATACATACACCGTATCACAGCACAGGCCATTCCTGGGTCATACATACACCGATACAGCACAGCCTGCCGGGTCATACATAACCGTATTCAGCACAGGCCATTCCTGGGTCATACGATACACCGTATACAGCACAGGCCATTCCGGGGTCTACATACACCGTATACAGCACAGGCCATTCCTTGGGACTACATACACCGTATACAGCACAGGCCATTCCGGGATCTACATACACGTATACAGCACAGGCCATTCGGGGTCATACATACATCCGTATACAGCACAGGCCATATCCCGGGGTCAGACATACCGGTATAACCGCACAGCATTCCGGGTCATCATACCACCGTATACAGCATAGGCCATTCCGGGTCATACATACACCGTATACAGCACAGGCCATTCCTGGGTCATACTCACCGTATACAGCACAGGCCTTCCTGGGTCATACATACACCGTATACAGCACAGGCCATTCCTGGGTTATATACACGGTGTACAGGACAGGAGGTCCCCGGGTTATATACACCGTATACAGCACAGGCCATTCCGGGGTCATACATACACCGTATACAGCACAGGCCATTCCTGGGTCATACATACACCGTATACAGCACAGGCCATTCCTGGGTTATATACACGGTGTACAGGACAGGAGGTCCCAGGGTTATATACACGGTGTACAGGACAGGAGGTCCCCTGGTTATATACACGGTGCGGACAGAGGTCCCCGTTACATACACGGTGTACAGGACAGTTGGTCCCCGTTATATACACGGTGTACAGGAAGGAGGTCCCCGGGTTATATACACAGTGTACAGGACAGGAGGTCCCGGGTTATATACACGGTGTACGGACAGGAGGTCCCCGGTTATATACACGGTGTACAGGACGGAGGTCCCTGGTTTATGTACACGTGGTGTACAGGACAGGAGGTCCCCTGGTTATATAACGGTGTACAGGACAGGGGTCCCCGGTTATATACACGGTGTACAGGACAGGGTCCGGGGTTATTACACGGTGTACAGGACAGGAGGCTCCCTGGGTTATATACATGGTGTACAGGACAGGAGTCCCCGGGTTATATACACGGTGTACAGGACAGGAGGTCCCCGGGTTATATACACGGTGTACAGGACAGGAGGTCCACTGGTTATATACACGGTGTACAGGACAGGAGGGTCCCGGGGTTATATACACGGTGTTCAGACAGGAGGTCCCTGTTATATACACGGTGTACAGGACAGGAGGTCCCCGGGTTATATACACGGTGTACAGGACAGGAGGTCCCCATGGTTATATACACGGTGTACAGGATAGTAGGTCCCCGGTTAATACACGTTCAGGCAGAGGTCCCGGTTATATACACGGTGTACAGGACAGGAGGTCCCCGGTTATATACACGGTGTACAGGACAGGAGCCGCGTTTATCAACGTGTACAGACAGGAGTCCCGGTGTTTATATACACGGTGTACAGACAGGAGGTTCCCCGGGTTATATCCGGTGTACAGGACAGAGTCCCGGGTTAATACACGTGTTAGGACCGGAGGGCCCTGGGTATATACACGGTACAGGACGGAGGTCCCCGGTATAACACGGTGTACAGGACAGGCGGTCCCGTGTTATATACACGGTGTACAGGACAGGAGGTCCCCGGTTATATCACACGGTGTAACGGACCGGAGGTCCCGGGTTATATACACGGTGTACAGGACGGAGGGCCCTGGTTATATACACGTGGTACAGGACAGGAGGTCCCAGGGTTATAATCACGGTGTAACAGGACAGAAGTCCCCTGGTTATACACGGTGTGTACAGGACAGGAGGTCCCCGGGTTATATACACGGTGTACAGGACAGGAGGTCCCCTGGTTATATACACGGTTGTACGGACAGGAGGTACCCCTGGTTATATACACGGTTTAACAGACAGGGGTCCCCGGTTAGTATACACGGTGACAGGACAGCGGTCGCCCGGTATTACCGGTAGGACATGACAGGTGTCCCTGGTTATTACGGTGTAAGGCAGGAGTCCCCGGTTATATACACGTGTACAGGACAGGGAGGTCCCTGGTTAATACACGGTGTACAGGACAGGTCCGGTATATGGTCCCCTGGTTATACACGGTTGTACAGGACAGGAGGTCCCTGGTTATATGATCACGGTGTCAAGACAGGAGGTCCCTGGTTATATACACGGTGTACAGGACAGGGAGGTCACGGACGGGTCTTTATACACACGGTGTACAGGAAAGAGGTCCCTGGTTATATACACGGTGTACAGGAGGAGGTCCCCTGTTATATACACGGGTACAGACAGGAGGTCCCCTGGTTATATACACGGTGTACAGACGGATGGTCCCCGGTTATATACACGGTGTACAGGACAGGAGGTCCCGGTATATACACGGTGTACAGGACAGGAGGTCCCCTGGTTATATACACGGTGTACAGGACAGGAGGTCCCCTGGTTATATACACGGTGTACAGGACAGGAGGTCCCCTGGTTATATACACGGTGTACAGGACAGGAGGTCCCCTGGTTATATACACGGTGTACAGGACAGCACTATTAGTCCATGGGTTATATACACGGTATACAGGACAGCACTGTTAGTCCATGGGTTATATACACGGTGTACAGCACGGGTAGTCCACGGGTTATTGAACAGGCGCACCCGTGTTCCTCGTGTGCCACGCTGCGCTACTCACCACGCTGGGTTCCACCGGCATCTCCCGCACTGGAAGCCAAATTCAGGTTACTGCTTTCTTGGACTCTGGTTCTGCGGGGAACTTTCGTGGATGCTGCGCTGACCTCCCAGCACCATATCCCTGTGGTCCGCCTTGAGAAGCCGCTGGTCATCTCCTTACTAAGCGGACCAATCCTCTCTGATCCAGTCCCGTACTGCACTGGTATCTCCCTTCTACGTGCTGCCACGCTCCACCTCGTCTCTCCTGCAGGGCCTTCCGTGGCTGCAGCTTCACGCACCAGTCCTTAATTGGAAGGCGGAGGGGATCCTTCTTTGGGGTCCGGAGTGCCAGTCTCGTTGCATGGTGATACCATTACCAGTACCTGTCCTAGTGTCCTCCGTAGCTCCCAAGCCTCTGGAGGGCCTACCAAAGTGTTACCAGGACTTTGCAGATGTGTCTCCAAGAACCAGAGACTTTGCCACCACATCATCGTACGACTGCCCTGTGGATCTCCTGCCGAGTGCCTCCCCTCCGGGCCAGCCGCCTCTACGCCAAGCTTGAGAAATGTCAGTTTCATCCTTTCCTTGGCTATATTATCTCCGGCAGAGTTCTCCAGATGGATCCAGCCAAACTCTCTGCTGTTCTACAATGGCCGCATCCGGAGGGTCTACATGCCATACATGGTTTCTGGGCTTTGCAAACTATTACTGGCAGTTTATCCCGCATTTTCCATACTTGTGTTCCACATCGGGCTCCAATACCCGCTCATGGTCTTCGGCGGCTGAAGAAGCCTTCTCAAGTTTGAAATCTGCCTTTGCCTCAGCCCCAGTTCTCACTAGGCCTAATATAGGGAAGCCCTTTCATCTGCAAGTTGACGTGTCCTCCGCAGAGAGGAATTACTCCATTATTAGGAGATAGAGAACTTCTGACCAAACTTGCCCTGGAAGAATGGTGATATCTTCTGGAGGGAGCTCACCATCCGGTCTGCGTATAAATGGATCATAAAAATCTCCTGTATCTCCAGACAGCCCAACGTCTCAACCCATTGGTCACTCTTCTCCGTCTTGCGGAGAAGAACATCAGGGTTGATGCCCTTTCCCGTGCCTCAGATGTCATTGGAGAAGAGCCGGTCCCTCTGCATATTATTTCTCCTGAACAGCTGGTAGTTGCTGCTCCCGTGGATCTTCGGTAACTTCCCCGGGCAAGATGTATGTCCGGGGGATGTGTGATTTGCCCTGAATTGCCCCGGGATTTTGACGCACGCGATCGGATTGTGGCACACCGGCGCCGGCTTCACCGCGACAGAAATGGGCGGGGCGGACCGTCGGACAACCCGACGGATTCAGACATTCTGCGAATTTGAAAAAGGATTTGTCGCAAGATCAAGCGTTCACATGCACCAGGAAGAAGAAGGTGAACTCCGGCGGACCTCGGAGCAGCACATGCAGGAACTCGGACCCACGATGTTAGTGAATCGCGCCTGACCCGAATCCTCGTCGGACAACGCCCCGCGAGATCGCGACGGGACCGGGTAAGTAAATCTGCCCCATTGTCTTGGGGACATTGTTCGTGTCTGGCTGGGCACCCTGGGGTGCAGCGCTCGGTGACCCCCATCTCCCATTTCTAATGGTAGCCTGAACTGGTCAAAGATGTTCAGGATTTTGTGGGTTCCTGTGCTCCTAGTAAGCTATCTCGCCTCCAACCAGCTAGTCTACTATTGCCTTTACCGATACCCAGCTGCCCATGGTTTCATGTGGCCATGGACTTCATCACGGATCTTCCTTCTTCCTCTGGGAATACCGTCATCTGGGTGGTAACAGACCACTCCTCCAAGATGTCCCATTTTGTGTCTCTACACGGTCTGCCGTCGGCTCCTCGTCTTGCCAGCCTGTTTTTCACCTTCATCTTCTTCACCTGCTACATGGACTTCCTGAGCACATCAGGGCT
>WNYA01001136.1:0-88000 GCA_019512145.1 Engystomops pustulosus
ACTCCACCTATCTGCCTGCATATCTAATACACATCACACTTTTACTGAATAGTATACTGTATATACTGGAGATCAAAACTAGAGAACAACACACAATTTCCTAAATGTCAAGGTCATTGTGTAGTCCTTTGTTAGTATATCCTAACATGAGTAAAATAGCAGCATTTTATGCTTATTACAACATCACAAACTAATTCAAATTCCTCAAGAAGGTTGGTCACTCTCAAAAGACAAATGAAAGAGAAGACAGAATAATAATGCAGAGAATTGTTTTCAACACTGCAGCTGGAATGGCCGTAGTATAGCACTGAAATGGGTATGGATCTGTCTTGTTATACAATGTCTCATCATTTAACCCCTGAAGGACGCAGCCATTTTGTAGCTTAAGGCTCAGCCCCATTTTTTGGATTCTGACTTGCGTCGCTTTATATGGTTATAACTTTTGAACACTGTTACCTATCTAAGCGATTATGAGATAGTTTTTTTCCTCACATGTTGTACTTCAATTTAGTAGTAAATTGTAGATGATAAGTTTTAAGTTTATTTACAAAAAAAAGAAAAAATTATAATTTTTTTTTAATTTCAAAATCATTGCGCTTTCAGGCAGATAGATAATCTTGGAAAGGTATGGATAATTTACTTTACAGTCACGCGGCTTACATATCGAATATCGCCTTTCCGTATTTTCAGAGTTGACTATTTTGGGGATAAATACCATTTTGAACTGTGTTTTGCAATTTTTTGTTTCCCACAGTATGTGGCGGACACTGGTCAGACGGAAACAAAAAGGTCGCCCCCACCTACCAGTAAATGCCTAGGTGTATACACTGGAAGCTTTCCTGGTGTATATCCTGAACATGATATTTTTGATGAATCTGCCCCATAATCCGTCAATGAAGTCAATGATAAATAACACGTATGAAGTAAATATAATTTGGGGTCTTTTAATCCTTCCTGTGGCTTGGTGAGGGGTTCCTAAAACAAAGCTGTGGAGTACATTATACAGCACTTGGTCATATTACAGTGATGATATTAATATCATGCAGCTGTTATATGTAGAGGTCTTTGCAATATGTAAATTATATTCTAATTACAAGCCTGCCATGGCATTTTCAGAGGAGTCTGATTTACCGTGTTTAAGCAAAGAGGACAAGAGAGCATGTGTACAGTAGCAAACAAATAAAGACTCACTTTATTGAAAAATGGACACAAGACAATATCAGCAAGACAAACAATGTATAAAACCAATTAAAAAGGAATGCACCCTGGTGCACCCATCAATCCTGAAACGGCCGGAGCCCGACACCTGATAATGACGGGATGTCCGAACCTGAGTCCCACAACACCATCTCACAGCTTAAATAAATGGAAATGACACAAATGGGACATGTGTCTGCGGGAGAAAGTTATACCAACATGTACCAACATATAATCTGGTCAGTGAATGAATAGTGAGAAGCACAGATGTGCAAGAAGTTCTCTGTCCCTGGATGTGTAATGTACAATGATGGACCCACAAGGCACAGTGCTCAAACGATAATTACCGTGAGGTGTGAGACGGCGGTGAGGACCCAGGACTGGTAGCCCCACGCGTTCCGCTGCGTGCCGCAGCTTCTTCAGGGGTGCCTCGCTGATGTAACACCCCAGCTATATGTACCCGTGTAGTAAGCCGCAGAAGTGTGACCGGTGTGTGGCATCCGGGCGCATTGCCGGGGAGGAGCCTGCCACGACGCGACGTCACTTCCGCTGACGCGGGCCGCCGCGCACGCGTGCACGCTCTCCACCCGTATCCAGGCAACGCTCCGACACTGCCGGGGATGGGGTGAGTATTATATGTTTCTGGAGTGTAAATACATAAAATGAGTCTATAACAATGCATGTGAACAAATTATGTGTCGGACCAAATATGAAATAAAAAATGAAAAAATTATAAAAAATTATTAAGGAGAAAAATATTATTATGCAAGTGCAGAAGTATGTGAAAAGTTGCATATCCTAGTCATATAATAAAGTGCAATGTGCCCATGTAGTGTGAAACCTAAATGCATATTATAGCAGTACCAAATGACAAAACACCTTATTTAACCCAAATAGAGTTATCCAAACATCATCACATCCACACTCAAGCATATCCCCGCATGGGCCCATGCACACTCATACCCCACACACACCACCACATGCTGGCAAGAATGATTCAAGGTAATAACATAATGAAAGATAAATGCATGGTTTAAAAAGCTCCAAGGTACTAGGGTTAGTCAATATGTCCATACAAGTCTTAAACCTGTAACCTTCGTGAGGTAAGGCTACACTCAGGGGTGGGATCAGAGGTATTTTAGAGGAGGCAGTCTTGGATTCAGGCAGGCAGATGAGGAGAAATGATTCGTGATGAACCGCTGTATATGGTACGGAAAAGACTCCTGTAGGGTCGAGTGCCGGATCTGCAGAAGAAAATGGCAGAACAGCACATAATTTAAAGTAGCCCAGGAAAAGGCAATCGCCCCAACAGTGTGTAATACTGGAGGGGGATAGTTGACCGTGAAGGGAACTGGAGGATGTTAATGCTCCGGACTGTAACATCAATGTAGGGGGGCGTTTTGGGTTATAAGACACTAGAGAGAGCAGAAAGAAGAGAAAAAAAGAAAAAAAGAGGAAAAAACAGAGAAAAAAACAGGGAAAAAAAGGGGAAAAAAGAGGAAAAAAAACAGGGGAAAAAAAAAAGAGAAAAAAAGAAGACAAAAAGGGAAAAAAAGAAGAAAAAAAAGAGAAAAAGCAGCTGAAGGCAAGAACAGAAAAAGAAGGAAAGATATATAGGCCATTGCATACGAGAAAGAGTGGTGGACCACGTGGGTAATGGCTGGCGAGTGTTGGTGATGAGCGGGTAAAGGTGAGGGGAGGCTGGAGTGGGTTTGCAAAGGAGGGCCGGCCCCAGGAGGGAGTTAGAGGCCTGTGAAGTGGAAGGTGGAAGAAATGTAAAGCAAGAATGAGATAATAATATAGCCACCTGTGAAGAAGGGAGTGCCTAGAGGATGGTGCGTGAGAGGTGTAAAAGTGTATGTGTACGTGCATGAGGAAGGGTCACCATAGTAAATTAGGTTTCGATTCTGTTTCAGCTTTTTTTCTGCTGCGGGGGATCTGTTTTCCCTGTTTGTTCTTTTTGTTTTCCCCTGTTTTTTCCTGTTTTTTCTCTTTTTTGTTTTCTTTTTTCTTTTTCGTCTTTCCTGCTCTCTCTAGGTGGTGCATTATAACCAAAACTCCCACTCCCGACATTGATGTACAGTCCGGAGCATTACATCCCCAGGTCCTCGTCACTGGACATCCCCTCAGTATTACACACTGTTGGGGGCGATTGCCTTTCCTGGGCTACTTTAAATTATGTGGGTTCTGCCATTTTCTTCTGCAGAATCCGGCATCGACCTACAGGAGTCTTGTCCGTACCATATACAGCGGTTCATCACGAATCATTTCTCCTCATCTGCCTGCCTGAATCCAAGACTGCCTCCTTAAAATACCTCGATCCCACCCTGAGTGTAGCCTTACCTCACGAGGTTACAGGTTTAGACTTGTATGGACATATTGACCTAACCCTAGTACCTTGGAGCTTTTTAAAACCATGCATTTATTTAACATTATGTTATTACCTTGAATCATTCTTGCCAGCATGTGGTGGTTGTGTGTGGGGTATGAGTGTGCATGGGCCCATGCGGGGATATGCTTGAGTGTGGATGTGATGATGTTGGATAACTCTTTTGGGGGGTAAATAAGGTGTTTTGTCATTTGGTACTGCTATAATATGCATTTAGGTTTACACTACATGGGCACATTGCACTTATTATAGGACTCGTATATGCAACTTTTCAATATTCTGCACTGCATATACTTTTCTTCTTATAATTTTTTATATTTTTTATAATTTTTTAATTTTTTATTCATATTGTGTCCGACACATAATTTGTTCACATGCATTGCTATAGACTCATTTTATGGTATTTACACTCCAGAAACATATAATACTCACCATCCCCGGCAAGTGTCGGAGCGTTGCCTGGATACGGGTGGGAGAGCGTGTGCAACGCTCGTGCGCGGCGGCCGCGTCAGCGGAAGGACGTCGCGTCGTGGCAGGCTCCTCCCGGCAATGCGCCCGGATGGCCACACAACGGTCACACTTCTGCGGCTTACTACAGGGTACATATAGCTGGGGTGTTACATCAGCGAGGCACCCTGAAGAAGCGCCGGCACGCAGCGGAAGCGTGGGGCTACCAGTCCTGGGTCTCACCGCCGTCTCACACACTAGGTAATTATCGGTTTGAGCACTGTGCACTTGTGGGTTCCACATTGTACATTACACATCCAAGGGACAGAGAACTTCTTGCACATGCAGCAAAGATTTACCGGCTATGGAGAGGGCTCAACCCCTGAGCCCTCTCCATGCACCTGCACACCGCATGTGAGATAGTATTACGTCACACGTCGGTAAGGGGTTAAAATAGTGCTGAACGCACCACATCCTGGGCTTGGGACTGCAGGAAGAGGCCTCAAGTCCTGTATGGCAAACTTTATGCTTAGGTGACAACCTGAGCGGCCAGAGAGACACCTGACCACCTGACATATGATTTAGAATAACACAGTGGAGGAAAACCAATCTGTGGGCTTAACTACTGACCATATAGTTATAGTACTGCTGTCACCATGCCCACTACAACACCCCTGGTTTTACACATTACTGACATTATTATTGTTGTAATGGCAAGGGAACTTATCATTTCATCTTTTCTAAAAATACACAAGCTTATTATTATACGGGTCAGGGGAAAATGATGAGGGTGATAGAACACTGGAACTGCATTCACCTCTAGCATATCTCCTAATTGGAGAACAACAAGTTCAATGGGGTTTATCCTAGAGGCAAATCCTCAGTAAAACCCAGGGCTACATCCTGAGGTTGAGTTCACATGATGAACACCTTGACTAAAAAGCATTAAGTTGCTCCTCCTGACTATGTTTAGACATAAAAGCTTGAGTTCAGTAAGCAGCGATGTGTTTTTGCCATGTTACCCCACACGTTTAGGTCTAAACATATATTCCTGCAATGAGACACTTCAAGGTTTGTGTTCTGGGAGCTACAGAACCAAAGATACAGGTAGGTGAAGACATAGGGGGGAATGTGTCATTGTAGGTATGCCAGTTTTATGGCATATTAATGTGGCACAATTGTCGCATCTGCATATTTGCATTTTTATCAATTTACTCTAAATGTCAGATTTATGACGTGCAACTTTTCAAAAAGTCACAAATCTAGACACAATTTCACTCTTGAACTGGTGGCGTAAAAATAACCTGCAGGCATTAACATGTCATATACCTGATTTATCACACTGTCTAAGCCACTAGTGTGACAGGTAGCAGAGCTTCTAGGACAGTCTGCCGCGCCAATCTTGCCTAATAATAAATCCCCTCATAGAAATTTCAGCTGTAGAAAAAAAAAACAAGTGCTTGCCTATTTCTTTAACTGCCTGTATCTCCAGGTGTTATCTTTAATATGAAAGAATAGTTGTAGTAACTATAAAACCAAAGATAGGGGAATCTGAATATGACTCTCCCCCCGCACCCTTCAAAAATGACTCATCTCAGGCATAATATTCATTTCCACATGACTCACTGTTCATTTCCACATGACTTTGTAGTGAAGAATTCTAGAAAGGATATTTCTTACCCGAGCATAGGGGGGCTAGTAGTTAAAAGTGGTAAAGACTGGTGACATACATTATATACCCCCAGGAAAAACTCATTCTACGTGATCTGAAAAAAATTAAAAGACACAGTCATAGATTATTTTAGTCAGTAAATTCTTATTTAGGCTAAATGACCATGGCCATAGACTGATTGGGGGTTATTAGGGAGGCTCATTGGGGCAGTTCTGCAGTATGTCTTTTTTTGGAGCCCTTGCTCCCCATAAGATTCATTAAAGTGACTTTGGTCCTTTAATAAATGTTCGTTTTCTCTAATTGGCGTGTGCAAATTTTTGTTTTTAAAAAAAAGTCTCAGCACATACACCAGCACGGGATTGGAATAACCATGGGACTTTTTGCAAATGTCCCAAGTCATGAATCTGGCTTTGCAATGTGTTGCAGTAGTTCTATGTTTACGCCAGATTAATGAAGAGGTGAAAATAGCCCTGTGAGACTTTTTAGCAGTAAACAGTCCCAAAAAACCTCATCTCATTTCTCTATGGTGAACACCACATTATGGGCTACTTTTTCCTACAATTGGGCTGATATTTTTGGTTGCTACCCGTGGTCATGACCGTATTTGCAGCTAAAAGAAGACTGCATTGTCACAAAAAAACCTATAAAAGTAGGGAATCTGTCGGATAACAATTTGGGATAAGAAGATAAAAACATGTGGATTTTAAAGCTAGTCTTTTCAGCCAGAACCATGAGAAATCTAACAGTGAAACCATAAGAGACAAATGAAAGCAACTTACAAATATTCCATCACAAAGTAGAAATTGAGAGACAACAAGCTGCATGGCAATAAAATATTCATAATCCCTGGGATAAAAACGTCTGAGATCATACATATCTAAACAGCCGACATGTCTCCTATGAAGACCATATGTCAGAGGGAAAAAAAGCAATATGCACAACATTTTGGTGGAGAAAGAATTGGAAATGTTTTGAAAGGAATTTCATTACCGGACATACTGGCATATGAGTATACATGAAACTTAGTTGGCCTTGTATCCAAGTAAAAATTGGATCATGGAGAGTAATCACAGCTGTTTGTTATAACAAGCTGTGCACCTGTGTATATAGGATGCTGTGGGTAGGTTGGCTGGAGGGAGTAGGTTGTTGGGAGGTATTTCACATTCGTCTGCTGCTTTGCATCTCATTTGGCCCTCTGATGACAAGTTCCCTTTAAAGGCTTTGCACACCTGTGCCAATTTTGTGTTTTTATCAATATAGTCTATTGTGTTTACTTTTAAAGAGACTAAAATAATTTTCTATGCTTTGTGCCCAGCAGTTTGCATGTTCGGCTATACACAGTAGAACTCTCCTTTTGTTTTCTCTCTAAAATCCGTCTGAGAGAATTCAGACAGTCAACTTTCTCTTTATCTTTATAGAAAAGCACCAGCAACAAGTTCTAGAAAGTCCTTGACTCCCTATGCCCCATCCCATCTCATAGCAGACAGCTCAGTCTGATAACAGGCAAGTTCTGTGGCTTTTCCCCCTCCTATTTCATAGCAGACAGCTCAGTCTGATACAGCAAGTCCTGCTGCCGCCCCCATCCCATCTCACAGCAGACAGCTCAGTCTGATACAGCAAGTCCTGATGCTGCCTCATCTCATAGCAGACAGCTCAGTCTGATACAGCAAGTCCTGCTGCCGCCCCCATCCCATCTCACAGCAGACAGCTCAGTCTGATACAGCAAGTCCTGCTGCTGCCCCCATCCCATCTCACAGCAGACAGCTCAGTCTGATACAGCAAGTCCTGCTGCCGCCCCTATCCCATCTCATAGCAGACAGCTCAGTCTGATACAGAAAGTCCTGCTGCCGCCCCCATCCCATCTCACAGCAGACAGCTCAGTCTGATACAGCAAGTTCTGCTGCGCCCCCATCCATCTCAAAGCAGACAGCTCAGTCGATACAGCAAGTTGCTGCGCCCCCATCCCCATCTCACAGACAGACAGCTCAGTCTGATACAGCATGTCTGTGCGCCCATCCATTCTCAGCAGACAGTCAGTCTGATACAGCAAGTCCTGCTGCCGCCCCCATCCCATCCACAGAGACAGCTCAGTCTGTAAACAGCAAGTCTGCTGCGCCCCCCCCATCCACTCAAGCAGACAGCTCAGTCTGATCAACGCAAGTCCTGCTGCTGCCATCCCATCTCACAGCAGACAGCTCAGTCTGATACAGCAAGTCCTGTCTGCCCCCCATTCCCATCTCACAGCAGACAGCTCAGTCTGATACAGCAAGTCCTGCTGCTGCCCCCATCCCATCTCACAGCAGACAGCTCAGTCTGATACAGCAAGTCCTGCTGCCGTCTCCATCCCAAATGCTCAAAGTCTTGCTTCTTTCTTTCTTTTTGCTTCTTTCAACCCCATGCCCTCCCTTCTCACAGTTAACAGCATAGGCTAAATTTAAACTACTGTTTATTCCCTCCGTTAAAAAGGTTAAAAATGGAAGTTTAACTTATCAGTTAAAAAAATCCCTTTGACATCGATGTAAATTTGATGTCATCTGTTATAGTAAGTTTGGCGGCTGGTGGGGGAGTTCAGGGCTGAACGTTTGGTGCTAATAGCATGGGCAGTTGGCCAGAAGATACATCAGGAGGCCAGAGGGGAGAGCTTCATCATGTGCCAGTGCTCTATATAACAGGGGCGAGCCCCGGATCTCCCCAGGTCAGGACATTTGTCCCACTATCCAGACATTCCTCCCCACTCACATGGCTTACATGGTTATTCAAGGCCTTATTGAGAAGATAGAGAACATGTCACCTGCAGTCACTAGATGTAACAAGTAGGGATTTCTCCTGTGTTTTCTGTAGCTGTATATAACATATGTAAAGTTATTGCCACAACCAAATGTGAGGGGGTTATGTACAGGAGTGGGCATTACTTGAAGTGAGATACTTATGCATTAGGGGCCGTGCTCAAGATCTTTTACCACCATAGCAAGGCCCCTGCTGTATGGTAAATCTCGCCTCTTATGTATAAAGAAGATCCCTGCACTGTGAGGTAGCAGTAATGGGATCTTCTTTCTACAAAATGCAATTACAGGCAGTCCCCGATTTACGTACAAGATACGTAAGATTGTTCTTAAGTTAAATTTGTATGTAAGTTGAAACAGCTTACAGCTGATCATTGTAGCCTGGGACTAAATTAAAGCATCCAGAGACCTTCACCAGAGGTCACAGTGGGCAGAGGGCTCCGTCTGTAACTAGGGGTTGTCTGTAAGTCAGGTGTCCTTAAGTCCGGGAGCGCCTGTAATCAATCAACTTAAGTGAGGATTGAGTGCTTACCCATATCTACATTTCTATGAGATACAGACACAATATAACACGGGACCAGTGCTATGGAACAAAGCCAAAAAGTTGAATGCAGGTGAGCATGTATTTTGGAAAAACATGCACAAAAAAACTGCTAAATTCAACTTATTTTTACTACAGGAACTTTACAATTCTGGAACCTTTGCTTAAGATAGTTGGTTGCCCTCACCCAATAGCACCTTAGATATCCCAGTAATGTCCAGGATAAGAATATCCCATACATTTACTCTTTTTAAGGCAATATTATTGACTCTGCCTTACTGTTATTCTTCATAGGCCATGGTTAAATAATTTGGAAACTGGCAAATGTTTTAATGATTTATCACGTAAATCATACTATGCACAAGAATTCAATAGAAGGCCATTAAACAACAAAGGCGGAAGCTTAAAACATTTTACACATTCTTCACAATGTTTTTGACATAGTGTCATCCCCAAAGTGAAATAGCTAAACAGTATTTCACTTTTTAATTAATATTCTCTGACATATAATATCTGCAAAGATATGGAATTATGACTACTCGGAGATCACATTTACAATGGCACAATGTAGATGAAAATGGGAACTTTTCTCCAGGCTCTTGTCATAAACAAGCTTTGCATGTTACAAGCTTTCTCCATTACTAACACATTTACACTGATAAATAGTGTATATGACAAACACATTATCTAGTGTATGGCATGAGAATACCAAGGCAAGCACCCACTGTGAGTTAATAGCAGATGAAGAAAGCAGAAGGTTGTGTCAGGACAGTGGTTTCCAGTAACAAGTGCGTGACAAGGTAAGACACTCATGGGGTACGACTCTTCTATGACAATGATGGGAATGACAGTCCTGCATCCCGGAGCTAATTATCCTTCTTGTAAAAGTCCTTATACATTCACATAAAAACTATTTACTGTGAAGATCTATTAAGAAAAGATAAACTTGCAAAAAACCCCAAGGCAGCTATCAAATCTGTCCTAAAAATGAAAAGCAAGCGTTGTCTAAGTGGTTGTAGCGCTGCCTGATGAACATGGAGATCAATTCTGAGAGCTAAACCTTATATAAACTAGCCTAAAAACAGATCATTAAAGCTGATAAGGTACAGGAATCAGAGAAGACTGTGTCACTTCATACACGCACAATACATAAATACATACCATGTTTTTCTGACTATTTGCTATACACACACAGGAACACACTAATCACTGCCAAACAGGCACAAGAACAAACTAATTACTTCTACACAAACACACAAATACACATAACACTGCTATACCAACAAACAAACACACTCAGCACTGATTTACACACACAAACACACTTAGCACTGCTATATGCATACACACACACACACAAACACAAAGCACTGTTTTACACACACACCCAGCACTGCTATACACACACAGGAACACATTCAGCACTTCTATACAGACACACAAACACACTGAGCACTGCTTTACACACAAACGCACTCAACAATGCTTTACATACACAGAGAAACACACTTATCACTGCTATACACACACAGGAACACCCTCATCACTACTATACACACACAAACACACTCAACACTGCTATACACACAAATAAACACACTTAGAACTGCTTTAAACACACAAACACACTCGATACTCCTATACAGACATATACACACTTAGCACTACAATACACACATTCACAAAAACTCTCAGCACTGTTTCACACACACACAAAATACACTTACACACAGGAACACACTTATCGCTTCTATACAGACACAGAAACACACGATGGTGTGTTATACAAACAGACACAAAACTCTTCTTCTTACCCAGTCCTAACCGAAACTTCTTCTCTGGCCCCATTATCAGGCACCATGAGAGGGTTTGAGAACCTTGCATTGATGGATGATGCACGTGTTCCGTCATATGCTTCTGAAATACTCATCTAATGAAGATGAGTCAGCTCCCCCACAACACACTACATTTTTTCGGGTTAAGGGGGGCTGTGGTGAGCTGATTAGGATGGGTTAAGTGAGCCAATGGCTCACTGAAGGGAGCCAACTCCCAATGTTCATGTGAAAGAGCTGGCTCTTATAGCCGGTTCGTTCAAGAACGACCCATGACAACTTGTCAGTATGCCGGGAGAGGGTGCAAAGGTTCTGCTGTCTGTCAAAAAACTGGTGAAACATGCTTTACCCGATTTCAAGGACAGCGGTCAGGAGGTTCTGGCAGTGCTGCATCCTTCTGACCTTAGGAATATAAGATGCATACACTTTTTTGCTAGCTTTTCTCTTGTCCTATAGTCCAAAAAATACACTACATACTGACAGCACTTTGGTAGCAAATGTGCAAAACAATTAAAGCCTGGCTTCCTCTGAAAAATCTACCTTTCTTTAATGCACCATTCCAAACAAATGTACAAAAAAATAGCTGATAATTTGTCAGTCCACCTCTAGGAGTGCACTCTGCTTCTTCTTTCCCATAGCCTATAGCAGTGATGGGCAACCTTTTGAGCTTGGCGTGTCAAAATTCGCCAAAAAACCGAGCATAACTCGGGTGGTGTGTCACCTTGAGAAAAAAAACATAATTTTGTGATATTTATAGTTTAAATAACAAATATGTATAATTATTTAACTTCTAGGGTACTTTAACCCTAGGTTGTCTGATTGATCCTACCATATACTGCCATACTACAGTATACTACAATCTGGCAGTATATGGGGATTTTCCACATCATCTATTTATTACAATGTGCAAATCGTACATTGTAATAGATCGGTTACCATCAGACACGTGTGAAAATGCTTAGTAACCTGCAAACTTCGTCATGAGAGTTCACAGGTTATAGCGAGGGCGCAGGCGCCGCTTTTTGCATCTCCTTCATGAGGAGCAAAATAATCGCAATGTCTGGCGATTTGCAAGGCGTTGTGATTATTTCAGGGCTTGTACATCACAAAACTGACACACAAGCCCAGGTGACTTTCATCATACAGTACACTGACATTACTCACTGTATGATGTCTTGTATGAATGATGAGAGTGGTTGTCCTCCCTCATCCCTGCTGTGGAGATGGTCAGTGTAGAGGTGACCTACCACAACAACTCCCCCCAGCACCACTATCAGGAGCTGCAGAGGAGTTTCTGGAGTTGATGGTCAACTCCCCTGGTGCTTAGCCCCGGCATGATACCTGTGCTGACTATAGACACGAGGCACAGCTCACACAGGGGGAGGGGCCGGCTCGGTAGAGGAGGAGGAAGTGCTGTGAGCTCAGTGCATGACAGTCTCTCAGTCTACCGGCTACTTCACCTGGCCGTGTAGGAGCCGAGGATGAAACTTAACTATCCGGTGGCCGCGTGTCACTGAAAATGGCTAGGCGTGTCAGCACTGACACGCCTGTCATAGGTTAGCCATCACTGGCCTATAGTGAAAAAAGTAGAGACTCAACCATCCAATGCCAAAGCTATACCAGGGGTATAACAGAATTAACAGATATTTATACAAAAATCCAGGGTCATGAAAACAGAGTGAAGAGAACAACAGTTTGCTGGGAGAAGCCACTCTCCCCTAAAAAGACATAATTTAAAGTATGAACCAATATGTATATTTTAAAGAGCTACCGGTATTTTTTATTGATCAGTGTTAAAACAGTCTGTTTTGTTATTACATTGCTGAATAGGAGGTGACAGTAAAGTTTCATGCAATTATCTTATTACTATGCTGTATAAATGATGCATTGCCTATAAGAAAGATACAACCTTTAATTTTATTTTGAACCCCTGTGAGTAGGTAAGATGCAAACACGAAAAGTCCATCAGAGGAAAAAGCTTGTGAGTGCTCTATAAATCACGATATAATACATAAACTTACATAGATGTCTTCCATAAGTTATTGTTATGTTTGGAATGTACAAAGAAAATTAATAACTGACATATCAACAATTCAATTATTAATTAAAACTTTAAGAACTATAACTATTCAATAGTAAAAGGTGGAAATAACAAGTAAGAGGCTTCAGAAAATAGCACTTAATATATCAGAGGGGCAGAGCAGGAAACTGAAGATATTGGGAGACAATTTTCAATCCTTTCCCACAATTACAGGCTGGACAAGGTGATTGAACTTGAACTCTTCCCACATCTTTACTCACCTCGGCTGGATGCTGAACAATGTATAAACATGTGGAAACATTGAGAGGATGAGCCGGCAGGAAAGGACACAGACACACCTTTTCAGGACGGCTACAAGAATAGGAAAAAAAAAAAGTCAATGCATACGTGGGAACAAAAACATAAAAGATCAGCACTGTTTATACATTAGACTTGTCTGGTTCATATTTTATGTTTCCATTGTCCATGTACAATATAAATGTATCAGGATTTCCCATGATCAATACACTCTGTAGTCCTGCACTCCTGTGGCACGCCATTTATCGATGGCTGTAAAGATTTTAAAAAGGACCTGTCACCACAAATAAAGCCCCCCATTCAAATATATCTGCCTAATCCCCTCCCCAGCCGCTCTCTATTGACGCCAAATTTATTGATCTGTGTAATTCCAAAGTTTATTAATTGTACCTCCATTCTGTGAGCTCTCACAAAATAAGAGGCCAGGTCAACAGACTTCTGCTCCAGCGCTCGGGGATATTCATAAGGGGGCCGTGCCGCCACTCCCCTTTATCTATGCTCCGCCACTTCCCCGGCTTTCAGTTCTCGCGTTTGCCAACGTGCAGTAATTCCCTATAGCATGAAGGCAGCATGGATGGCATAATAGAAGCCGTCGATGCGGCCAGCTTGAATGAACTGAGATGTCAGTGGGGCGGCGCACGCGCAGTTAGTCCCTGCATGCGCAGAGAACAGGCAGCCGTTATCTAGTGTGCAAGGGCAAGGGGAGTGGCGGCCTGTGAAGAAAGAGGAGTGCCTGGAAGGAGCGCTGGTCCGTCGATCGGGCATATAAGTATGTTATATTAGTGACATTAGTTAAGCCAGGGTTATGAAATGGACTGCTTTAGAGAGGAACTGGGGAGTAGATTTAGTAGGTATGTTTGGATGAGGGCACTAATTTGTGCTGACTGGTCCTCTTTAAGTTTTAAGTCTATTTAATAGACAATAAGAAATAATCAAGGGACCTAAAACTAAACTGGTTGCAAGCTACACACTGCCCTGGATGATGGAAAGGTCAAAGACTGACCACAGGGTAGAGGATGAGACACAGATTACAGTCCTGGACTGCTGTTTTGCAAATGTAAAGTCCCTCTGCTGTCTGCCTGTAGCCCTGCCCCCTGCACAGAGCTCAGAGACACTCATTGATTACTTCCTGCCAAGAGATCGTGAGCAGAGAGAGAGGCTGCAAACTACAAGCTACAAGTGATCCGGGGGAAGAGGGAGGCAGGCACATATCTGGGAGATCTAGCAGAGCTCACAGTGTAAAAGTCTGTCAGCCTGTGTCTGTTAGCCTCTGTGTAATGTCATGCCTCTCTGATCTGTCTCATCTCTCTATGTATCAATGTGTTAGTACAGAAGCCAGACGAAAGTGCACCTGTACCCTGATAATGGTAATGTGTCTGCTCAGAGAGGTTCCATCCACACCCTGGAATCTTACACTGACCAGCCTAGAGAGTGATAGGAGCTAAAAAAGCAATAAAACTGAGTAAAAGTAAGGGGTTAAAAGGATCTTTATTGTGTTAACATCACTAGGGGATTGATATGTGAGAATTTTCTTTCGTGGGGAAACTCTTTTTAGTGAATGTATGTAGCAGACTTGAGTGAGGGAATGTAGCAAGAGGTGTGTGTGAGTGAATGGTTGTTGCAGGGCTGTGTGTGAAATAATAGATGGAGCAGAGCTTTGTGTGTATACATGTAGCAAAGCTGTATGTGAGTCTATAGATGTAGCAGTGCTGTGTTTCATGTGATTCTCTGTGACCAACAAGAAATTTTTATTGGAGTCTAATATAAAGAAAATGTTAAGGATCACACGGGCGCACGCTATGGGTATGATTGGAACCGTTGCCGTCGCTGGTATCAGCGGTGTGCCTCTCCACCGCTATTAACTAAAAGAAGGAGCAATAATAAGGTATACCTGCGCTGGCTGGAAAGAGTGAGTGTATGTGTGTTATAAAAAGAAGAATTGTGCAAGGGGGAAAGGACTGGACTTCTTAACACTGCGATTATCTCTAAAAAAGACCAGTTGTCATGTTTTGGTGGAACACTAACCTGTAGAACCACTTCTAGCGGGTTTCCGCGGGTCCAGCAAAATGAATCCAACAGTGTGATTTCTTTGGTCCAGGTTCACACTATAGTCCCCGTTGTAGTCCAAGCAATAGTTGAGCAATATCGAAGCCCCGGCCGTTGCTTTCGACAATGCGTCGGTGGATATTCATGTTTGTCCTTCTGGACCATCCGTACCTTGTGGGTGAAGTCAACCCTACATCTGTTTTTACTAGTCTGACTTAGCGAAGCTACCGGCCGGGTAGCTTGGACTACAACGGGGACTATAGTGTGAACCTGGACCAAAGAAATCACACTGTTGGATTCATTTTGCTGGACCCACGGAAACCCGCTAGAAGTGGTTCTACAGGTTAGTGTTCCACCAAAACATGACAGACGGTCTTTTTTAGAGATAATCGCAGTGTTAAGAAGTCCAGTCCTTTCCCCCTTGCACAATTCTTCTTTTTATAACACACATACACTCACTCTTTCCAGCCAGCGCAGGTATACCTTATTATTGCTCCTTCTTGGAGTCAAATATATTTTCCTTCTTTGGATGACTAAATCTGGGATGTACACACACACTACAAGTGTAAGTTACCATTTAAGTTAATTAAATCAGTTAATTAAATTAAAAAAAGTGAATCAAAAACAATAAACATTATAAGTATTATATTTTACTCTCTTACCTGCACAATTATTATAATAATCGCTCATTCAAAAAGTCATGAAAGCCTGCACTGAGGCACCTGATCAGTGCCATCAGGGCCTGTATCCCCCTGCTATGGCGCCAGTCTTCCCCCCCAACTATGTCAATCTGGTTTGGGACAATTAAAGGGCAGATGCTCATGGAGGATATAACTGTTTTTTTAGTCAGTCCCTACCTTCCCCCTTCCTTGGCTCATTCATGTACGGATCCCTCCAAGTGTGGGTGCATATTTAATTTTGTGGGGACCCTTGGGCATATGCATCTTTTTTTTTGCTATTCTCCTGTTCTTACTCAAAAATGCAAATATAAAGAATTCATTTAAAAAAAAAAAAAAAAAGAAAATTTAACAAATTTTGACAAATGCTTGAGAAATTTTCTTTAATGAACAATGCTTGTTTAGCTTCATTAAAACTGCCTTTGTATAAAATATACATTCTTCAAACAAAATACAACTTTCATTTCACATTAAAACCAGAAAACTACTTCCATTTAAGTATTAAGGAAAATGAGTATATCAGCCAATAAATCAGAAAAACGCTAGAATTATGTGTTATATATTAGAAGAATTATTTGGATAGTAGCGCCGCTTGTTGACTGGGCCAAAGATTTAATAGCAGTGTTAATGCCTTGCCCTAGACGTGATTATTAAGATTATAAAGTAATGACATTACAACAGTTAATATATTGTTTCAATTGCCATAATAATTGGGTGCGAGGAAACGGCAATACAAACACTTGCCTTAAAACACATTGCACCAGCTAATCCATTACAGCCGGATAAAGTCAGAAGCCTGCGATTCACCACGTGGTCTGTAACATGGGCTACAACACTCGCTCAGGTTTCAGGCATTTCATGAAGCAAATCGTGCAAGGTTTGACCTGGGATAGATTTAGGAGGTGAGAGGTAAGCCACACTATTTAACTTCACTCCAAAACAGAAGAGGTAGAAGGACATCAAAGAGACTGCCCCTGCACAAAGAACTTTTTCCATCAGCCTCGGCCTATGAGACACCACTAACACGGACAACAAATGGCCGTTCATATCCATACAAATAATAATATAGAAAATATTAAGTGAAAATTGAACTCATATTTAGAATGGAACTACCGTCCCATGAGATCCTTTAAAGGAAATCGATTATATTGATTAGAATGGGTATGGGAGTGTGGAAGAGAGAGTGCTATAAATAAAGATTTTGTTAAAATTAAAGAAAAACTTGTTTTTTTATTACTTGTCCCCTGATTTTACTGATTGTACTCTTCCTGTCTGGTATACAGTGTGTACTTGCTGTATCTTGTATAGGTGACAGCCACTACAAGAGGGCATAGTTATTAGCAGAGCAGTACCAGCACAATATTGTGTATCTGCTCTGCCGTAGCACCAACCGGGATGTGATCTGCCCGATGTGCTATGTCACATTGTGCGACTGTCCCGCGCCGCTCAGTCCCATGTAGAATGGTGCATGTCTTACACGGACCGAAGTGCCTGGTGGTGGCTGGGAGCGCACTAGGGTAAGTATGTGGTGCAAGCACTGGAGGCTGATTCTACGCTGGGTAATAAACTGCTGCTCTGTCCCTCACAAATTGGAATTCCTAAACTACTTTACACTACTGAATGAGCCTCAAGGCGCGTTTCAACCGGGTCAACCTGGCTTCTTCTAGGAAGGGGAGGGGGGCACCTGGAGGAGGCTGGATATATAGAAACTAAGTGATTGATATATATTCTACCAATAATTATTCAGCTACAAAACACAGGGACAGTTGACTAACAGATTCCCTGGCCGACAATGTTTGCAACATTCTCGCCCACTTTTGTAGAAAGTACAGTCATATGGGGGTCGGAAAACCAACAAAAAAGTTGCAATTCCTGGACATGCGCCTACCACCTTCCCTTCAAACCTATCAGGGGTTAACAAACCTAGAATAAAAAACTATGCTTTGATCCCAAGTGGCAAACAGTTCAGATAAAATGTTAACAATTAAGTTACATTTACAATAACTCCTAGTGTTCCCTACGACTGTTTGTACTCTGTAATGTAGTATTTCATTTCTATATGTCCCCCTACAATTTGTAGCGATACGGAATACGAAGGCGCTATATAACCATTATTATCATTATTACACACATTACATTTTGTACTGATGATATTCAACTCTAAAAGATCTTCAAATTCTTTTTAAAGCTTTTTGTGAGCTGCTCCAGATTTACTGTAATCAATGTATTTTATTCCATAGGCCTATCCAAGTTCTAGAATGCCTTTGTTGCCAATCAATTTTCAAGTCATGATTTCACCTTCGGAGATAAAATTAGAAGCAAATCTCGTTTTAATTTTTTTATACTGGCGTCTAAAGTGCACGCAATTATGGTTGTAGAGAGGAATTTTACTGTTAAATTTAATAAAATGCCGATGTCAAAAACTAATTATATCTTAAATTAAAAACACTTTTAATTTTATAAAGTCCTGGCTCATGGTTTGTGTTAAGGTTCACTTATTGCTAATTACCCTAAGTAAAAAAAAGGGAACTACAGGGGCAGGCAATTTAACTAAATTACATAGGGCTGTACAATACTGTGCTTCCATGTTCCAGCAGTAGTTTATTATTTAGATCCTAGTGACTACTTAGGCCTCTTGCATTTCTAAAAGGATATGCACGATTTCCTATTATTGTTATTTAAAAAGTGCACCAAAATGGAAATTTGAAGGAAACTTTAGAGATCAGCATCATCATAGACAATCACGTTTGTAAAGTTTTTTTTTATTACACTATTTTCTAAACACCCCTGAAGAAGGGCACTATAATAAAGCCTGTAAAAAATACCATAAATACTTGAGTATAAGCCGACCTGAGTATAAGCCGAGGGTGGGAAATGCATTGGTCACAGTCTCCCCCCAGTGTATAGCAACCCAGCCCGCCCCCATGCCACCAGTATATAGCTAGCCAGCCCCCTGTCCCCCAGTATTTAGCCTAACCCCTGACCACCAGTGTATAGCCAGCCCATATTCCTCTGCATACAGCCAGCTAGCACATGTCCCCTAGTATATAGCAGGCCAGTCCTTTTCCACTACGAAAAACCCTGCAGCCCCTGCCCCCACTATACTGTATAGTCTGCAGCCCCTGCCCCCCAGTATATAGCCTGCAGCCCTTGCCCCCAGTATGTAGCCTGCAGCTCATGCCCACAGTATATACCCTGCAGCCCCTGCCCCAGTATATAGCCTGCAGCCCCTGTCCCCAGTCTATAGCCTGCAGCCCCTGTCCCCAGTCTATAGCCTGCAGCCTCAGCCCCAGTTTACAGCCTGCAGCCCCTGCCCCCAAGTTTAAAGCCTGTAGCCACTGCCCCCAGTATACAGCCTGCAGCCCCTGCCCCCCCAGTATGCAGCCTCCAGCTTGCCCCCCAGTACACAGCTTTCAGCCCCTGCCCCCCAGTATACAGCCTTCAGCCCCTGCCCCCAGTATATAGACAGAAGCCCCTGCCCCAGTATATAGCAAGTCAGCCCCTTCCCGAGGTATGCCCAACCTATGAGAAAAACAAAATTGTGTATATATGCTGAGGGCAGCATAGTGAGAACAGGGAAATGCTGAAGCTCTCAAAGGAGGCAAATGTCTAAATAAAACATTATTATTGAAAAGTGGCCAAAGCACTCAACAACTGCTACATTTAAATTTAAAGGGGTATTCCAGGAATATGAATGTCTGATACAAAAACCCATCATACTATAAATAAATGAATACAACAAGACTCAATGTCGAATCACAAAATGTAGCCTAAATAGTTTGCTTTTATGATTCAACTTCCATGAGCCCTCAGTTCTCAGTAACTCCTCCTCCCTCTCATGTTCTGCTCCCAGTGATCATCTAATTGTCTGACTGTCCTGTTTTGCTGTTTTATGATGTGTAACTGCCATCACTGAAAATTACCTCAGCCCCACTTAGATGACGTTTTACAACAACACTAGCCATTTTGGATGTGTCACATACTTTACTGGTTTACCATGTGCCAGCGTGTTATACATCCCCCAGTCATAATTAAGAAACACGTTGATCTTAGGATTTATTGCAACCTGGATGTTTTTTATATGCTCTTTAACATTTACATGAGCTGGACCTGGAATTTTTCTCATTTGCTACTATGCCCTTGCAGTGGGGTAGACCGTGCTCAAGGGGATTCAATCCAAGAGGCTGAAACACACCTTTATGCATTACTGTTATACACCCCCCACTATATCAGTATGACCTTCCCTGTGTTAATTACCTTCATGTCCATCATCATACGGTCCCCTCCAAGTAAAAGAAATAAGCAGCAATGTATGTCAGATGGTTTTATTGCATATTGTATAAGCAGTCAGGCCTCTTAGTGTTCAAAAACCCTGGGGGTCCTGAAATGCGGTAAAAAATTGCTTTATAAAAAGTAAATTAAAAAAAATTAGCACATTTATAAAAATGTGAAAAATCTAATAATCCCCTATAGAACGCATAATTAAATAAACATGATAAACATGGCAAGTATCCCTGCATCCCCAAACCAAAATACCACTTTTTGTAATATTATGATTTCCACAATTAAGACAGATTTGGGGTATGTCTGCCCTGATTATTACAAGATGAATGAGCTCCATAGCACCACTACTACCAGCTCAGGAAGAGAGAAAACACATGCAAAATCTCCGGGATCCGCAATTTGGAATTCACTCTGCCCGTTTATTGAACCTAAGTGCATTCCTGATACTTTTAGGTTAAGAAAATAATCATTGCTAATTGTAAGTGTTTACCAAGGGAGTGAAGAGAAAATATGATTTAACATGCTGAGTTCAAAAGGTTATGCATACAAGCAAAAAGTACACGGTACCAACTCCTCAGCTTGCTCAAAAAAACAACCCAATACGTTCCATAAAATCAGCAATTACAGCATTTCTTTTAGAGTTCTCAGTAATTGCTGCCCAACAAAAATAAAATAACATTTCTCTAAATCAATGCTTGAGAAAAGAAACAAATCGCTATATTAAATTCATGTCCTTTCAATGCCATTAGAAATTAAAGAAAAGTACAACTCTGCTAGTGGTCGAAAACCAACACAACCTGTTGTGAAAAGCAATCACTGCAGCTCATTGATTGAATGTGAACCTCTGGATCATACGGCTGCAATTAGAGCGCAATTTACAGGTCTCAAAGAGGGCCGTGGCGATTGTTCCACTGAGTTTGTATCAGGGGATTAATTCTACAGAAGAAACACCAAATATCAACTATTTATAAAAAAAAAAAATTTAATTTTTTTTTACAAATAAATGGTAACATAAATGCAGTCCTTTGAAAAAGTACCATTGTCCACTTTAAAGAGGATCACTCCTCACGTCTGACACTGCTTATCCAGACTGAAGCAAATTCTTGAGAAAGGTAACGAGCAGGTGAGTGACAGTGGACCTGTGTGACTCAGCTCTGCTATATTATTAACCACTACCTCAGGAAGGAGGGGGTGAGAGCAATGCTGGCTGTGTCAAGAGAAATTCACCTTTCTTCTCTGGAAGAACATCTACCACAATTTTCTCGGTGGTAAAAACGCTGATATTTTTTTTTAAAAAAAACATTCTTTTAAAAAGCATTATAAAAGAATTTTTATCAGCCAAAGAGACAGAAATATTATCCCCAGAAGCATCAGTCTCAGTTCCCATATCATCATAATGCCTGCAATATTACTCTCATAAGTATCTTCCTAAGTGCCAAGCAGAGGTTAAAATAACACCTCTACAGCCAATTGTACTGCCTTGAAAAATTTTAGAAAAAAAATCACTATTCATGAGATTTCCTTTCTTTAAAGAGGGGGTTGTATCAGAGTTTTTGTCATGTAATGCTGGCTTTTGCACATCTGGAGGGTTAATCAGAGTTTGCGCACCTGAAATCTGGGGTACATGCTCTGAAGTAGGTGCAGTTTCCGGGGCACAGACAGGAATTGCGCCTATCTTACCCATTATGGCATCTCAACACCAAATGGGCGTGGAGGAGTGTGAAGGGGGGGCACCCGGCACCCTGTCTATAGCAATCTATGGCGCTGGTTATGGAGCAATTCTATGCCAGGTCAAACATACAAGTTCTCTGCCATCAAAGTGCACCAGGGGCACCATACATTGGCGCTAAGTGATGATAAATGTGCCCCACTGACTGCATGTCAAAGTATACAAATGCACCCTGACAAAATACAGTATATTTTAGAAATAAAAGATGAGATATTAAAAAATGTACAGGATGAGGGAGACAAAGAAAATTAAGAAAAAGAGATAACTGATACAGGATCAGAAAAATGAAAGGAGGAGAATGGTGGTAGTTGCATTACTATTACTTTGGACTAGTTTTACTACTCCAGTTTAGTGCAGCCGCTTTTTGCATCGTTTCACAGCAAATTCTAATTAATAAACTATATTATAGATACTGAACCACAATACAGACTGAAAACCCAAATTTTACTAACCTCCACATTTGCCTATGCAATAAGCTTTGCTGTTTTGCTGTTGCATATTCTTTGCTCTCATCTTCCGGTGAACTTCTGACTTGCTTTGTGGAATGTAGCTGGGCTCTCCTCATGGCATCCGTGCCTCACAGGGGTTCTGACCTTACCCTGGTTTGTTTCTACATATAATAAAATGCCTGACCCCCAAGCTCATTCATGAATACAGCCTTTGCCTGCTCCTTATGTGTATAGAATCAGCTACCTCCATGTGATATTCTCTTCGGGAGCAATATGACATTCTTATAACATATCTGAGGCCGCATTAACTTCTTAATTCACCCGTTATTTTTATGGTCCCAACAAATTCTGCAGCACAGTACAAATTATAGACACTTAAGTTCAGCTTTAGTGGAAAGCTTAGCATACATATTGGCGAGATACATGAATATAGGCAAGCGGCAGTTAGTAGGAACAAACAAATGTCAACCAAATCAGTTTTGGACCCTAAAGGAAACAACAGATTCATCAAAAGTTTCTAAAAGTAAGGCCTCTTTCACACTGAAGTTGTGGGGACATATTTCCGTCCGCAAATTTGCGGCCAGATATGCATTTCCATATACGGCTATGGCGCCTGGCAACGGTGCGGTGACTGCACACATGTGTCACCATACTGTACTGTGCAAGGGGGAAAAGATAGAGCAAGCTCTAACTTTTTCTGTGTTTACAGTCGGGCGCTGTGCCTCGCTTTCGAGCACTGGTCACCATGACCGCTGGGTTCAAAAAGCTTGACCCGTGCAATCGGCACCCCCATGCTGGGGATGGGGGGTTTCCAATCATTGCTATGGCAGCCCTGGGGTGTGATGAAGAACTCCAGGGCTATACAAAGTGCCTGTCAGATTATGCTGAAAACCACAACCAAATCTACAGGTAACAGTGTGCCTGTCAACCTATGCAGAATGCTGCACACAGATTCTAATGGAGAGGGGAGGGATGAGGAGCACTCACCCCCCCCCTCCCTTCACCACCCTACGCCTGGTATCCAGTCTGGGCGAGCACACAGCCATGTGAATAAGGCCTAAATCCTACAGATGAGGTTTCTGAACCATTATCTGTAGACATAACTTCAGAAAACTATGGTTTTCTTAAAGAACAAAATGGAAAAAAAACAATGTATTGTATTACTACAATGTAAGCTCAGATAAACACTGAGGAGGAGTATGCATTTCTATAGTAAAAATGAAGCGGCGGATTTCAAGTGCCTTTAAGTCTGCAACTCACATTTTCATTGTACAAGTGGCTCCTTGAATGAAGATGATATGATGAGAATGACAAGGAAAAGCCCAAACTGACTGTTAAGAGGACGTGAACTGGAACAGCACAATGGTGATAAATTATGCAACAGAAAGAGAAAGCCAAAATGCTTTCATCTCTGCCTTATAGCATGGCGAATACCCACCGAGCGGCTAGGTTATCTCGTCTAATGTATGCTTTCCTGTCAGTGCACATCTTCCTCACTCCGCTCCGAAGACACCTTATTTACATTTGTAAAGTGGAGCCACTTGTTTGCCTGCTATTTTCTCTTTTCAGCTGTGTCACGTACGATGCCTTTCCCTTCTCCATTAATTGTGCTTTCTGATGAATTGCTAAGTACCAAACAATTTCTGACAGGGTTTGACGGGGCACAACATACAATTTACAAACAAAAGCCAAACTTTGAGGCATGCCAGCCGTCTGACTTGTTACCAGAAAACTATTTTGAAGCACTTATTTTTATGTCCGTTTGGTTTGTATTTTTACATATTACAATTAAACCTCGAATTATGTTTATGAAATAAGCAAATACATCTACTCGAGACAGAACATGGAGTCTGTAACATAATAGGGCACATTTACTAAAAACAGTGCAGTCTGTACTAGGTGCAGTTTGTCGGTGTAGCGTGCAGAGGGCGCCTGTTCTTCATGAATATGGCCCTGCACCGTTTTTTTGGCACTCCTTTAACATGGGGCATGCAACACAGCTCTGTCAGACTCTGAATGTTAAATGTGACGCACGGTCCTTCTGAGCACCAGACCTCCCCTTTCAGTGACTAGGGGCTAGATTGATACTGAAGGCATTCAGCCCCCACATACCCAGAAGGAACGAGTCGGGAGGGCTGGATTTCTTCAATATAGCGACATCCAGCCCCCAGACACAATGACACCTTGACTCTCAAAAAGGAGAATGTGGCCTTGGGTTGAACTATCAAAGCAGTGTAATGGCCTTGTTCTTCCAACAAAATCGGTGGATCTTTTGGGTCCACCCACACCCCTGCATTCCAGGACGAGCTCACACAAATACATACACTAACTTCCTGCCGGCAAACAACAGCAGCAGCGAGAGGAGAGATGCAAGCTACAGGCAGATAAGTTCTTTATCCGAGGGGAAGGGGGTAAGGCACATCAGATCTGATAACACATCAAATTCTTGCCTTTTTTATTAAGAGAAAAACTATTTTCAATACAGATCCATCTGACTTAAAATGAACAATCTGATGGCAAGAAGAGGTCTGCAAGCTGAGTTTACTTCTTGCTGATATGTTGCCTCATATCATTGTGAAGAGAGCCTATAAGTAAATGCATACATGTGGTACATACAGTTACTGTTTAGGAACCTGCTTCAAGCGGATTGAATTAGTGGACAATCTTAATCTGTGTGACCTATTTAAACTGAACATCAAAAGGGGTTTCTGCCCCTTAGGAAGCCCCACTAATAGTTGTCCCCATTCTAGTATTCCTGGCCTTAATGGGTGTTACAAATTGGGGCACATTTACTTACCCGGTCCCGCGGACTTCACGAAAGTGCATTGTCTGATGATAATGCACTGCGCCGCGATTCACTAAGATATCCTGCATGTATCGCCAGAGTTCACCTTCTTCTTCCTAGTGTATGTAAGTGCTTTGTCTTACGACACAATTTGAAAGTTAAATCCCGCACTCAGTCCCAATAAGTTGGATCGTCCGATGGCACGCCCCCCGGATTTCTGTCGCTTGGAAGCCAGCTTGGCTGCGCCACAATGCGATCAAGTGCGACACAATCCCAGCTCAGACCCCTGTTAAAAACCTGTCAAAGCTGCGCAAATCCCGAAACCGGCAAATAGTCCGACAAAAGTGCGATCCGCGACCCTTAGTAAATAAGCCCCAATGTCTCTTTTATCTGACTAATACAACATACCCCCTGCCATGACAAATGTATGTTGCCAAGAGCTCGGCATTGCTGGCTTCTGAGTGTTTCATTTTAGCGTTTCATTTCAGCTCCGTTTCTGCACAACAAAGAACAATCAGAATAATAGAACAAATAGTTTTTTTTACTTTAGTCTGAAATACTGACCAACACGAATGTAAGAAATTAGCTGACCTGCTCCTTCAGGTTCAGCATATGAAAAGCGCATTTGATATCTATTGCTCCATAAAACCACACATAGCCTACATAATTTGTAGACACAGTTTTATTCTGTATAAAAGCCAAGGTTCTCCTATTGATTTGTACATAAATTTTGCTGGATAAAACCACCATAACCCTCTATGATTTGTTGATGTAGTCATAGTACTTCTATGGGATTTTTGTTAATATATTCAAGGTACTCTTGTATGATCCGTGCAGATATCTCCCTGACAGATAAGACTACAGAGATTGCATCATTTGTCTTTCTGTAAGTAAACAAGATAATTCTTCAACTTTATCCTTTATCTCTGAGAATTATCTGTTTTTTATGAATATAATAAAATAAAGTAAATGTGCAATCGCTGATCTGCATATGACTGAAATTTTAGCTTGATCATTTAGGCTCTGGTCAGGTCTGTCACTTTAAATGTATTTTACCAATCTAAGGTCCAATGGAACCTCTAATCATAAAACGGCCCCTCAGGACTTTATCAGGATGGCTGCAGTTTACCAGACAAAACAATACAGTTCTCTAGACTGGATCTGCGACAGTGGCTCCTAACAGTGCAGATGTGAACACAGCTTTATACACATAAAATTAGATTATATATTTTATAACAGTCAAGATATGCCATTTATCTATTCATCCCCATCGCCCCGAGGAGACATAGAATATGATATAACTGATATATAATTTATCAGATATCTACAAAAAAATAAGGCACCACTCCAGTTTTCAAAGGTGAAGATAGGAAGGGTTTAATTCAAAACCAGCAACGTTTCGGTGTGTTACCACCTTTCTCAAGGTGAGTCCTCAACCAGGACTCTTGAGTCTTTGGACCCCTCCTTGTTAGGGGTTATTTGACACTGTGCTGCTGTGGACTTTCTTCTCTAATTTATCAGATAGATAGGCAAATAAAAACTTCAATAATCCCAAAAAGGGGAAATTGTATTTTTGCCACAGCAGTATATTTAACACAACAAAAGAAAAAAATATATAGATATATACACACATACACACACATAAAAGATTATTACATAAGAAAAAGAGGTGTCAGGCCATTATCACCTGGGGCCATGTTTGTCATTAAAGGGGTTATTCAGTTATAAAAAATTACTTAGGGCTGGGCTGGGGCGGGCTATTTAAAAATAATAAACTTGTACTTACCTCCTCCGGTGCTGCCGCTGTCCTGGACCGCGGTCCGTTTAATCCGTGCCCCTGTAAAGAAACTGGCGCACAGATAAGACGGACCGCGGCGCAGGACATCAGTGGCGCCCAAGGAGGTAAGTACCCATTTAAACGCTTGAATCCTTCACTACCGATTCTCGGTAGGTGATCTCGTCCACTCAATTCGACCAACATACCCAATGCTTCTATCCCACATCAGTACTCAGAGAAAAGTCATCTTTCCCATTGAAATCTGTGGGATAAGTGTATTTTTACAGAAACTCAAAAAAAGGAACACTAAAATATCACATCCTAGAACTCCTAGTGAATAAAATAGTCCAGTTGCAATTCTTTATTAATTACATAGTAGAATGGGTTGAGAACAATAAAACATGAAAATGCTCAATTAAAATTAAAATAAATAGCCTATGGAGGTCTGGACTTGAAATCATTCTCAAAACCAAAGAGGAAAATCTAAGGCTCAGTAGAAATGCCTCAAGATAAGGAAATGAGGCTGAACAATGTGCCTGTAAGACTTCCCTGCAACACCTAAGTGCTCCTGATAATGAAGTTCTCCTCCTAGACCTAGATAAAAGCATTGATCAACTCCTACAACTTGGTGTTGGAGGATGGAAAAGAGAAATAAAGTCCTAAATGTGTTTGATTGGAAATCGCAGGCCAGTCCATAGCATTAATGCCTTCATCATGTAGCCATATGAGGTTCCGCATTGTCATGCATCAGAAGGGACCCATGGGCACCATTATGTTGGCTTAGATTGTCGCTCCCCATAACGTCATCGGGGAATGACCATCCGACTCCATGACAGCCTTGGGTCTTTGTAAGGCTGTATGATATCTGTCCAGTGCCACATTTAAATAAATGGTCAGTAAATTCCCCATGTACTGCCATACTGCAAATATTTTTGCATAATAAAAAAAAAAACCTTGCCCCACCACTTATCCCATACCCTTAGTATGCGCATACAGTATAATACCTAGAAAAATGTTTTTTTGAAAATAAAGGTTCATCCAGCACTTGATTTCCGTACATTGTAGCTGACGAGTTTCGAGTCTTTAGTGGCCCTTAGTCAGGCGACATACCTGTTCTCTGCTCTCCTTCTTATTGTGATCCCCCTTATTGTCCCCCCCTTTCTGCTCTCCTTCCTTATTATGCCCCTTTCTGCTCCCTCTCTTGTTGTGCCCTCCCTATTTTTTAACCACCTCCCTTCTCCCCTTATTATGCTCCCCCTTCCCTCTTATTGTGTCCCCCTTTCCGCTACCCTACCTTGTTATGCCCAGCTCTCTGCTCCCCTTCTTATCGCGCCCCCCTCTCTGCTCCCCTTTTTATTGCCTTCCCGCTTATTGTGCCCTTTCTCTGCGCCCCTTCTTACTGTGACCTTTCTGCTCCCCTTCTTTATTATGTCCCCTTTTCTGCTCCCTTTCATTATTATTTTGCCCATTTTCTTCTCCTCCTCTTATAGCACCTCTATTGTTGAATAAATGCTGATAGTGTTAATGTCCCGGCCTTACCTCCCACCAGGCAGGACAGTGGGCAGAGCTCGAAATCCAAGACTGTAATGCTGGATCCAGGACAGTTGGGAGATATGCAGAGGGCTGTGTGGCCCTCCAAAGACATCCCTCCCCGCACCATTAATAACTGAGTGGAAAAATCGGTCATGCTGGGGGATGCAGGCAGCAGAATGTTCTCCCAGGCGTCTACAGTCTTTTTGACAGTTTGAGCGGACACATTGATTTAAATGGAAAAAGGAGGTCATTTTGCAAGGCTCTGGTTACACTCCTCTTGTTCCTCCCTGCACCATGGAGGAAGTAGTGGTCTTGCCTCTGAGTTGTTGTCCTTCTACGGCCCCCTCCACGTCTCCTGTTGTACTGGCCTGTCTCCTGGTATCTGCTCCATGTTCTTTACACTGTACTTACAAACACTGCAAACCTCATTGCAACAGCAAGCTTTGAAGTGTCATTCTTGATAATCTTCACTACCTGAACAACTTCTTTGGGTTGAAGACACAATCTCTTTGGCCAAGAGCAATGACAAAACGCAAAAGTGACCAAAACAACTAATTACCAGGATAAGAACAGAGAAATGCTCACCGCTGACAGAACCAATCCTTTTTAGGGACTGTCTTGCTTAAATCTATGGGCCATTTGTGCAGCTGTGGCTCTTAAAGAAGTGAATTGGAGCTGTTGACTCCCACTGCTCCCTCAGGCCTTCCCCCCTTCCATCAGGAGCTGAAACTTCCTGTGCTGCAGTGAAATTACACCAGGCAGATGCAGGGGAAAGTGCTGAGGGAGCAGAGAGTGAGGCAGTGTAACAACCTAAGAAGCTGAAGCATGGATGGGGTCTAGTAACATCCCCAAGGAGCCCTTCAGGCTCATTAGCATAATTTTAAATGCCTTAGAAAGAAGGAGGCAACGGGTAACACATATAAGAAGATTACCACAGTCACTGTAGCTGGATAATATTCCTGGTTTATTAGGCTTCTTGTTTATGGTAGATTTCCTTTAAGATGCATCATCAATGTAAATCCCTTGGACCAACCCTTTAAAGGTACCACAGCCTTGACTGTACTGCACAGGCTCTCCACAGAGAGGAGAACAAACCACCATCACATCTACAAAAAAAACATTCTTTTATCTTACAAAAATAAATAAAATGTTTCAATGTTATAGTACAATGAGGAACAGAGTCCAGAGCTGCTTTTGTAGTAGTTGCTATATTAATGTATGTAGCCCTTAATCTACAATGTTAGGATGTGATTCCTGGCAAAGTCATCAGAATGACTAACACTGACTCATAAAGTTCTCGTGCAGCTGGAGGTATGGTGGGGGGCGAGCGCAGCCTGATTTACAGTGATGAATTTATCATACATCCTCCGAAACACAAGTGTAAATTTCATACCTTGCAGGGTGAGGCAGGATCACTGTGATATACTGCACTACAACAAAATCCCATTTGTTTTTCAATTCATCAGTCTCATCCCCAAAACTCACATCTGTCAAATACCCTGAAAGCACTGTATAATTTACACGAGACTTATTATTACAGAAATCAGACTGCATGCTGAAGATTTCTCTATTTTTCATCATTTTTAGAAAGTTAAACAAAATCAAATACATCCTCTTTCCTCAACTTTAAAAAAATTATAATAATAGGCAACAATATAACTCTGCTGAAGCTGGACGTTTACCTAACTGGGGAAAGGAACTACCAAACTTTCACTGCTTACATTTTCATTTCGCCCATTGTCCATATCATGTGTCATCTTGACCACCTCCCATGGAATGACTCCTGCCTAGAGAATCCACATAATGGAAATAAACTCGGGATATGCTGACATGAATCTACCCCGTGTTTCATACATTCATACCTCAGTGCCATGGGATCTCCACATTTCAAGTTTATTGTTAATAGGGAAAGTATATATAATGGCAAATAAAACTATACACTGATATAATAAACGCTGTGCTTAAATGACATTATTCCTGCACAAAGCACCGTTGTGGCTTGTAATGGGATGCTATGGGGCCAATTTGTTTTTACAAGAGATTTTCTAACACACTTACACCTGTATGTGTGTGGGAACCTGCGGGATTATGCTGTACCAGAAAGTAAAATTGATATGTCCATGATCTGATCATTTACACAGTCTTCATAATTTACTGTGCTATTTAATGTCCCTCAATGGTCCCAGGTATCTGGCGGCATAAGAAATAGAAAAGAAGGAATGGGAAGGCACAATGTTGACAGTCATTCAGAAAAAAAACACAGTTTTTAATTGCGCATTTGTTTGTGTACTTTGTTTGTGATGCATATTTACATGCATTTTTTTTACTTTTTTTTAAAAAAATAATTGAATGTCATTTCCAGTAAAAATCTACAAAAAAAAAAATTTGTTTGCAGATTTCAGGGCTATGGATTTAGAGTCATGGGGGGATTTATCATCATGTTATCTGGTTTCATTTATTACTTTTTAAGACTTCTTGTCACAGCTAAGACGTCTCTGTTTTAGTTGAGACAAAAAATTCTCAGCTGAGACCAAAGAGTCTGAAAAAGTAGTAAAAGAAAACCAGACAACATGATGATAAATCCCCAGTAAGTAACCAGTACCTTATATACATCAACAACTACAGGACAGCACAAAATGCCAACCCCAGAAACTATGGATACCACAGTACAGCAATAAATACCACCCCACAAACCAAATACTGCATTATGAGCAGACAATAATAGTGAAGACCCCAGAGCAGGTTATAATAGTGGAGACCCCCGAGCAGACAAATAAATAAATATTCTCCTTTCCTGGCTCCACTTCTGCTACCTTCACCATACAGCAGTTACTTTTTACTACCATGTTCCACTCTGTGCACCGTCATCAGGACCCAAAACAGAACTGCGCCTGGAGCAAGAGAGGACCCAGGAGCAGTACAGTACAGCCGAGAAGTACTTACCACTACTAGGTATTTTCCTGCTTCTGGGGCTGCTCTGGGTCCTACAACCAGTGTCAGGAGTTGGGATACAAAGCAGAAAGGAGAGGACCTGGGTGCAGTGAGGACTTCTCAGCTGCCCTCACTGCACCAATGAATTATGGAAACACTCACTGCAATCGTTGGGCCACAACAAGGCATGACAAACCACCAACCACCAATTTTCATTTTACAAATTAAAAGAAAAAGCAAAACAACTTTGCTTGAAAATCAGATGTTACAGCAGACATATTTTTGTTTATTTGCTACCTATAAAGGTAGTGGTCTACTTTTATATGTAAAAAGACAATGACAAAAAATGTTATGACATCATAATTCTGCTTTATTTTCTTACTATACTAATTATGCAGTAACCTCTAATGGGGATGCTAACAATTGAGGGTCCATAACATAAAAAGAAGCCTTGCATAATGCTCTATAGTTCCAATGAAGTAAAAACTACTAAATCACCCTCGCCGATCCAAAAATGTTAAAAAATCGTAATAAAGAAAACCAGGATCACAAAAAACAGGTTTTACTGAGCAAAATAGTATATGGACAATCACGTAAAGCCATTTCCATCACTACACGGCTTGCTCACATTGCCGTCAACTCTGGATGACCTTAACCAGTAATGAATGAGCCTCAGATTGTGTCCTGCTGTAACGTGCTCAGCGCGGATGTACTGGAGCAGTGAGCTGTGCACAGATCTGCTAACTGGAAGGTCTCCCATACCTCGACTCAGGACAGCCGATTTCTTAAATAACTGCACTTTCCAAACCTCTTCTTATAGGAACATTTAGAGGAATAACAGGTCTTCATAGACATTCTGGAGTAAATATGTGCACTCTATAAAGGCAGTGATTTTTTTTTAGTACACCACAGATTAAAGTGCAGTGTTCTTCTATAAGAACCTGCCATTCTGTGTGTATCTTACAATCCAGAGGACTGAAGGGGGAGAGGAAAAATTCTCTTTACCAAAGATTATACCTAGATCCTGAGGAGGACCCTGGTTAATCTATAACTCATAATAATACGGTATGGCTGTATGTAGGGGGCTCAGCTCATGCAGACACCCACTGCTAACATCTGCAACTGGTGCAGTAAACCTGTCAGATGCCTCAGCTCCTAAGCAGTGATGAATACTTAGTCCCCCTTTCCCTGAGATATCATTAGGGGGATATCATGAAGCCTGTCAGAGGTTACCAGGTCATTCAACTGCCTCTATTACACCCTGACAGAGGTAAAACAATTGAAAGGTCATTCATTTCCCCAAATTGTACAGATCCACAGCTCCATAAACCAAAGTTTACAAGGTTACAGGTGTAGAATGTGACAATACAAATTATTTTTTGTCTAAAGATGTTGGTACAGGCGGTCCCCTACTTAAGAACACCTGACTTACATACGACCCCTAGTTACAAACGGACCTCTGGTAATTGGTAATTTACTGTACTTTAGCCCTGGTCTACAATAAACAGCTATAACAGTTATCACAGGTGTCTGTAATTAAGATTTATTGTTTATCCTGGTTCTTATGACAACCCAACATTTTTAAAATCCAATTGTCACAGAGACCAAAATAATTTTGACTGGGGTTACAATAATAAAGTATACGGTTCCAACTTACATACAAACTCAACTTAAGAACAAACCTACAGAACCTATCTTGTATGAAACCCGGGGACTGTCTGTATCCTGTAATACATTAAACAACAACAAAAAGATAAATATGTGTATACATACATATGTTCTCCGTAACTGCACCAACAATCGTAAACAGTAAAAAGGGATACAGTGGGAAGATGCTACGCTCCATACACTGTATATGATCCAAGCTTTACTACGCAAGTTAGTGAAGGTACTGAATTTTTACATGAACTGTTTCATATCCTGGGATTTTTTTACTCCAGCATTGAGTCTGTATATGGGTATATTCTGATTAGAGATATTGCAGGACGTGTATTGTACTCTTAGTATCTGGAGAATTGGTATTTATCATGCATGCATACAGCCACTCCAATCATTGTATGTTGGTCCAATGGAGATAGTTATTGCATGTGTCACCTCTGCACCACATTGGGACCCACATTCTAATCATACTGGGGGTCATGGATCCTGGGGCTCACTAGACTAGGGATGAACACAAATCAGCTCAAGTCCATTAGAAATAAATAATAAACCAATGTTCGAGACATGTAGATCATTTATAAGAGATAGAGCAACACGTATTTAACTGAATAAAAAATAACGTTTTAACGGAGTTTCAAGATTCCAAGCGCTGGATCCACCTGTTCTATAGTTCTTGTATCTAACTGCATCTGACGGCAAGGCATTCACATCCACGCACCATGAAGGAGAGGAATATATATTTATATATTATTTATTTATATAATATTTTATGTAATACATCTTTTTTTATGTATTTCAGAATATATTCAGAAAAAGATGCTTCATGATCCATAAACAGAAAAATCTCTACCATGATATTGTTACTGCACAATTGTCAGTGTTTCATATATGACATGTTCTTTATACTATTTTGCACATATCTTTTCTTCTTGTTTGGTACTCTGGTACTTGTATTTTGCCTGTCACATTATAGTCACCTATCTACACCTTGAGATTGATTTAGCTTTTGCTGCGGAAACTAATGTCTACTTTGCATTTGAAAACTTAAAATGCAACAGTTTAACACAATTCTTCTGTATGAGAAAAAGGATAGCATATTTGTACAAGACATATATTCCTTGTATTTAAGTTCGGGAAGCAGAGGTTTGTGATGGGTATGGCAATGCTGCCACCTAGTGTGACCTACATTAACTACAGATAAAAAAAACGGCATTGTGTGTATGGCTCTAACTTTTAGCAGCTGATGACAGCCGGCATTCAGGATGACCATTGGTAATAAACAGGCCATAACACAATCATACCCTTTACTACACTGACTTCATCTCCCCAAATAAACCCTGTGTATTTCTACTAGTGATATGAAGTGCAACCTGTGATTGCTCTAAGTAGTTGGGTTTCATAGTAAACTGTTTTCACTATACAGGCGGCCCCCTACTTAAGGACACCCGACTTACAGACAACCCATAGTTACAGACGGACCCCTCTGACCTCTGGTGAAGCTCTCTGAATGCTTTACTATAGTCCCAGGCTGCAATGATCAGCTATAAGGTGTCTGTAATGAAGCTTTACTGATAATCCATGGTCCAATTCAAAAAAATGTTTAAACTCCAATTTTCACTGGGGCCAAAATTTGTTTAGTCTGGATCTACAATTATAAAATATACAGTTTCGACTTACATACAAATTCAACTTAAGAACAAACCTCCGGACCCTATCTTGTACATAACCCGGGGACTGCCTGTAGTGCAACAATACCGATGTGCCAAATGCATCTGTGCCTGCCCAAGCAGTGGCAATACAGCCATGCCAGCCACAGTGATCATACAGTACCAAACATCCTGCAAATCAGTTTATAATTAGAATTTTTTCACTAGATTTTTCAGTGTTTTGTAATGTAAGACATTAAAATGAGTGTTCTTTCAGGTACTGCAGATATACACAATGGAGGAATAATAGAGCATCCTGTGTATCTGCGAAATAAATGATAAAATCTGGACAGAAAAAAGGACAAAAACAAAACTGTTAAAAAAAACTCTTCAAGAAAAGTGCCAAAACACTTAGGCCCAGAATAATCATTAGTGAGGAATTGACTTGTGCCTGGTCTTCAATAATCTGGCAATCCATAAACACGGCAAACACACCTATACTGAGTGCTCAGGTTATTTTTATCTGGTGCAAATCCGCAGTGGAACACCTCTTTAGGTGCACAATTTTGTGTTGCAGTGTTGTGTGCATACTTTTAAAATTATGCTAATGAGCCTGATGGGCTCTGGTGGGTTTTTCCAGAGCCACTGAGTACTGCAGATTCACAGGCTGTTACATTGAGCAGAACATGCCTCGCCCTCCCCCTGTTCTGGGTGGAGGGTAGAGCTGATCTGCTCATTGCAACAACCAGTGAAAAGACATCACTGAGGGGGCTCTGGAAACACCCACCAGTACCACTAAGGCTGATTAGCATAATTTGTAAAGGATGAAAGCCATGGATAACAAATATAAGAACACAACTCCCAACTTCTGGCCAAAAAGTCCCTCCCCCTTTTTCTAAAACATAGTGTAATGTCGACCTTAATGGCCCCCACATAGTATAATGCTCCTTCCTGTGGCCAACCCCCCTATAGATAAATATAATACACCCTAATGCAACTCAGCAACATATAATGCCCCCGCTGTAAATTTATCCTTGTTACTTTTGTGCCCCCACTGTGATTTATCTCCCCATACTTATGAGGCCCAAGCTTTCTGTACTCCTTCCCCCAGCCCCCTCTCCTCCTTACATTGTGGCCCCTCTCTCCAACAATGTTGCCCATCTCCTTCTCCTCTTCCCATTGTGTCCCCCTGTCCTTCATTCCCCTCTTATTGTGGCCCCTCTTCTCCTATTGTTGCTCGTTTCTTTGCAGAAGTCCCACTTCCTTATCTGCCAAGACTCTGATCTAGACTCGGAGGATGGGGCAGGGCCAGTCGAGGACTGGCCAGTTAGAAAAACTGGAATCACTCAACCTTTAAAGAAAGTCTGCCATCAAAATCAAGCATGATACGCCAAGGAGGCCATAAATAACAAATATAAGAATATTTCCACAATCAAGACACTTGGATCTATGAGTAAGTGTCCCTGATTTATCATGCTTGATTTTGATTGTATATTGTGTATAATTTTGGGCATCAGTGTATAAAAAAGGACATAGTAGAACCAAAAAGGGTGCAGAGGAGATACACCAAGGTTATTAGGGGAATGGGGGGATTAGAATACACTGACAGATTAATAAACTTGGGGTTATTCAGTTTAGAAAAAAGACGACTGAGGGGAGACCTCATTACAATGTACAAATACCTGAACGGACAGTACAAGGATCTCTCCAAAGATCTTTTTATACCTAGGTCTGTTACCGGGAAAAGGGGGCATCCTCTACACCCAGAGGAGAGGCGATTTTACCATCACCATAGACAAAGGTTCTTTACTGTAAGAGCAGTGAGACTGTGGAACTCTCTGCCGCAGGAGGTTGGCGGACTCTTTGTACATGTTCAAGAGCAGGTTATGGGAAAAACACATTAGTAAAATCCTACAGGTTGGACATGTGTCTTTTTCCAACCTTATCTGCTATAATACTATGTACCATTGAAAGTGGTAACATAACAATTCCTCATCACAATGGGGCTAGCTGCTATTGGTACAGATGCAACACCAGTTAAACACCCTTGTCTTCCCCAATGGACGCTCTTCGAGATGCATCAGTGACAAAGCCTACAGTGTTGCCTCCACCAGCACCTTTCATGTCCGTAAACTAAAGTCCTGCCATGCTGTCTTACACTATGTTCATAGCTGGATACAGAAACCACCATTATAATAAAAGCACCCGGCTCTTCCATAGTTCCAATAAGATTCACAAAGAATTTAAAAAAATCATGAGCATAGACTAGCCATAGTTTCTCTAATTATTAGAGAAATTAGATTATTAGAATTACAGTAAACCTTAATGGATATTTATGTAATGAATTCTACAATATGTACAATCTATGAATATGTAAATGTATTTTGGCCTCTCAGCAGGTTGTCCCGATGGCTGGCCTACCTGGTGTGTGTGATGGGCTCTCCTGTGACACCCTGTGTAGAGTGTCCTGGAGTGTTTGCAGAGCCCTGAACACTGTGTCTCCCCAGGAGACACATGAAATGGGCTTTGTTTAGCTGCATTAAAATAAAAACCAATACCATCTGCACTACAAAAAATCACTGGAGACACAGACTAGAAAAACCCATAAGGAGAAGATTGAATTGTAATGCTGTGAAATGAAAAGCAATTTATCCGAATTGTGAGAAATACTTGGCTTACGGAGAAAAAAAACCCAATTCTTACTCTGCATATCAGCTGCAGATTTATTGCCAGATGTGTAGACACAATACAGGATGGTCCACAGGGGCACAGAACAAGTCTGGAGTCCTGAGCAGTGGTCAGGGGCGCTTTAGAATATGTAAATGCTTTGTGAGACAGCATCACGCAGGGATTCATTATCTGTAAATGACATGCACACAGAGGATAATATCAGGAAAGCTGCAGAAGACCACCCACCAACCTGCTTTACAAGTCACCACATACCTTCTGCAATCTTATTTCCCACAGTTATTCCCAAGATGTAGTTTACCGAATGTCACTGTAAGGCTCTATACTATAAAAAAAAATATATACCTAAAAAAACACCCTCCTCCCTCCTCAGACATGAACGTGTTATACTAGACATGGCTTCAGCTTCCAGGAAAGATGACAACGAAAAATGACATGTAAAAAACAGATGCAGAATTAAGCCTATGACGTTTAAACATATAACGGGCCATTTATCATGAGCAATGTTTAGTACCCCGCTCTTAACACCCCCATCACTGGAGGTGGATACACAGCCTGGTATAGAAACCCAGAAGAAGTCGGTGGTCCAGACTATTCTACACCTGCCTATAGGAAACTAGAGAGGGAACAGCACAAATTATGGGAAAAAAGCTGCAAACAGAAGGTTTACACAGTTTTTACTGCAAATATTCCTTCATAATTGCTGTTTTAGAATGTGTGACATGGATTTAATGTGCAAAGGAGAATTTAATTATACACTTTAGCAGAAATTTCCCAATCCTTCCCAGTGGTTTCCGGAAGGTAAGAGTCCTTACCACCCTATCCACACTTCATAGCCCTGTGTACTAAAAATTTGCGGTTTCCCTAGACATCTTAAAAAGCTTCAAAAATTAACTGGTATTATAGTAAAATGACACATTTATCACCAGGACCGTGTTTTGTAACATGATCAAAATATTACCACTGATAAAAAATGATTAAATGAGCAATTTATTTGAGGGTAAAACATATGCAAAATATGATATCAAGAGATCCACAAACATCAATTGAGATGATGAAGCGTCCAACAAATGTAACATTTTGTTCTCTCCGATAGTTTGATCTGTGCCCATGTTTGTTTACAAACAGGGGGAGCTTCCGGCCGGCCCCGCCATTCCCATCCATCCCTATATCCCAGAGCCTAAAATGCTGAGAAATAGGGACGGATGGGAGTAGCTCCCCAAGCACAGCTTCTGTGCCCCTGTAAACAAACAGAGGAACGGATCAGACGGACAGCGGCACGGGACATCAGCAGTGACAGAGGAGGTGAGTACACGTCCCGTACGTCCGTACGTCCCGCCATGCAGTAATACTACGTCAAATGTCGGGAAGGGGTTAACATATCCAGGGGATTTTGAAATTGTTTTTTCGCAACACTTTTTTACTTCATGTTAACTGAAAAATTTTGGTGATATGTTTTGAGGTTTTTTTATGAAAAAAAACTGATATTTGGTGAAAATTTTGAAAAAAATTGATTTTCGAAATTCAGAATTTTCTACTTTTTCCACGCAGTCATGATAGCACAATAACTTAATAACTAACATATACCCAATATCTGCTTTATGTTGACATGTTTTTTGTAGGAGGCTTAGAACTTTAGTTGCAATTTTTTCACATTTTTATAAAAAATGTGAAATCATACTTTTGAGGGACCTGCACAGCTTTCAAGTCACTTTGAGAGTCCTACATTAAAGGAAAACTCCATAAATTACCACATTAAAAAACTACACCCTCTAAACATACTATCAACCTATTTTGTCCACAAGAAAGGGGAGAGGCCCAAAGCCTCAAATGAGCCTTCATCTGGGGGTGACATTATACACTCACCGGCCACTTTATTAGGTACACCTGTCCAACTACTCATTAACACTTAATTTCTAATCAGCCAATCACTTGGCGGCAACTCAGTGCATTTAGGCATGGTCAAGACAATGTCCTGCAGTTCAAACCGAGCATCAGTATGGGGAAGAAAGGTGATTTGAGTGCCTTTGAACGTGGCATGGTTGTTGGTGCCAGAAGGGCTGGTCTGAGTATTTCAGAAACTGCTGATCTACTGGGATTTTCACGCACAACCATCTCTAGGGTTTACAGAGAATGGTCCGAAAAAGAAAAAAAAAAAGAGAGCGGCAGTTCTGTGGGCGGAAATGCCTTGTTGATGCCAGAGGTCAGAGGAGAATGGGCAGACTGGTTCGAGCTGAATGAAAGGCAACAGTGACTCAAATCGCCACCCGTTACAACCAAGGTAGGCAGAAGAGCATCTCTGAACGCAGAGTACGTCGAACTTTGAGGCAGATGGGCTACAGCAGCAGAAGACCACACCGGGTGCCACTCCTTTCAGCTAAGAACAGGAAACTGAGGCTACAATTTGCACAAGCTCATCGAAATTGGACAGTAGAAGATTGGAAAAACGTTGCCTGGTCTGATGAGTCTCGATTTCTGCTGCGACATTCAGTTGGTAGGGTCAGAATTTGGCGTCAACAACATGAAAGCATGGATCCATCCTGCCTTGTATCAACGGTTCAGGCTGGTGGTGGTGGTGTCATGGTGTGGGGAATATTTTCTTGGCACTTTTTGGGCCCCTTGGTACCAATTGAGCATCGTTGCAACGCCACAGCCCACCTGAGTATTGTTGCTCACCATGTCCATCCCTTTATGACCACAATGTACCCAACATCTGATGGCTACTTTCAGCAGGATAATGCGCCATGTCATAAAGCTGGAATCATCTCAGACTGGTTTCTTGAACATGACAATGAGTTCACTGTACTCAAATGGCCTCCACAGTCACCAGATCTCAATCCAATAGAGCATCTTTGGGATGTGGTGGAACGGGAGATTCGCATCATGGATCTGCAGCCGACAAATCTGCGGCAACTGTGTGATGCCATCATGTCAATATGGACCAAAATCTTCCAGCACCTTGTTGAATCTATGCCACGAAGAATTGAGGCAGTTCTGAAGGCAAAATGGGGTCCAATCCGTTACTAGCATGGTGTACCCAATAAAGTGGCCGGTGAGTGTATATGTTGCAAGGTTCCCTTAAAGGAAACCTACCACATGAAATGGTAGGTGTAAGCTTCAAAAACCGAGCACCAGCTCAGGGTGATGCCGGAGCATATTTTTGTTATCCTCCTAAACCGCTGTATTGCGGTTTAAACACTTTAGTATCTTTATATGTTAAGCCGGTTCGCCGCACCATGCACGCGACCGTGCGCGTGGCTCTCCGACATTTCCTATTTAGGCGCACGGCGCACGGTGCGATGAAGGCTCATTTGACACAAGGTTGCTTTGGATGCCAGGGGGAGCCCTAGTCATGTCAACAGCCCAGAGCCCATGGGACACTAAATTCGGTACTGCGTAACATAAATAAAAAAAAAATGTCTCTATAGTTCACTATGACTACTGTGATACCTCATTTTTATATATTTTTACAATTTTACCAAAGAAAAACTAATATAGAGAGAATCTCATTTGTTTTCATATTGCCATCTTTTCTGGTTGACAGAGCTGGCCGAGGGCTTATTTTTTATGTGTTGAGTTGTTCTTTTCAGTGGTACCATTTTGGCGCACATAACTATTTTGATCAATTTTTGGAACATTTTTGTGAAGGGATTTTATGAAACATTCAGGGTTTTTACGGCGTTCACAAAACGGGTTTAATAATGTTTCCGACGCAGCACTACAAAGTATGTGGGGTTTTTTTGTGATTTTGTGTACTTTGTTAGATATGTGTATATTAAATGTTTGTGTTTAGGGACTTTGGGGCAGATTTATCAAGCTGTCTGAAAGTCCGAATATTTCTAGTTGCCCATGGTAACCAATCACAGCTCAGCTTTCATTTTACCATTTCTCATGAATACTTTAAAGGGGAGCTGTGATTGGTTGCCGTGGGCAACTAAAAATATTCTGACTTTCAGACAGCTTGATAAATGTGCCCCTTTGTGTTTAGGGGCTGTCTTCAGAAATTGGCCTAATAAACCACTAGCTGTATATTGTCGAGCAGATGAGCAGCTTCCAGATGTCTCTTTCATGGTCCAGTGTGGTGGACCAGTCCAGTCCAATCCAAATTTCCCTTCCCAGAATCGAACCGCCTGGTAAGCGCCAGGAATCTCAGAACACAGGTGTCAGAGGCAGGTGTCAGGTGTAATATACAGCTGACACCTGCAGCTTCTAGTTCTGGCTCTGTTCAGGAGCAGGTACCAGAAGCAGAACGTAGTATTATGTCATGTGTCGGCAAGAAACTGCTATCAAAAAGGGGTCAAAGGCTTCTTGTAAGTTGTACATGATGAATATGCTCCTTTTCCCAGCCTCGAAAATATATTTGCCAAGTTTCCTTCAATGCAATGAATGCCTTCAATTGCAAATTTGCCTTCTTCCCTGACCTACGTCTACAGCCTCCCACCCAGCCAAACCAGTTCCCTACACTTTGCTGATAAGATGCAGAAAGATTGATACAGCACTGTCCCACTGAACTACTAGTTCCCTCAGGTAGAGTATCCTTTACAGAATTCAATCTCTTGTACGTGAAATCTCACAAAGTTTTCCCCAAAAGTCAGGCAAATATGACTCATCACATGCCATTTTCACATGAGATGAGTCAAGTTTAGTGGTTGCAGGAATAGTGTCACTTCAGAAGGCTATATCTTGGGTCCTATAGTACCAAGAAACAGGTTATCTTTCGAAACCCATCAAGTTTAGGATTCTGTAATCTACAGAACTATACATACAGGAAGTTAAAAAATAAGCGGGAACCGGCTCTTTATCTGCAGCTTTCATTTATAATTATGTATTTATCTATATCTCTGGTTCTGTAGCTCACAAAGCCATAAGCTTGATGTGATGCGAAATATGAGATTTTAATTTTTAATATGACACATGTTTTAGGTGCTATAGAACAGAAGCACGGTGGCGGAGTGAGTAGCACTTCTGCCTTGCAGCACTGGGGTCCTGGGTTCGAATCCCACTCAGGTCAACATCTGCAAAGAGTTTGTATGTTCTCTCCGTGTTTGCGTGGGTTTCCTCCAGGTACTCCGGTTTCCTCCCACACTCCAAAACATACTGTTAGGCTGTTTAGATTGTGAGCCCCATGGGGACAGGGACCAATTTGACATGCTTGTGCAGCGCTGCGTAATCTGTGTGCGCTATATAAATAAAGAATTATTATTATTATTAGAAGATAGAGGTTTCTGAAGTGACACTGTCCCTGGAACCACTAAATTTGACTCATCTTATTTGAAAATAAGGTGGGGAGTGTCATATTTGCCAGACTTTGGGGGATATTTCACATAAATGAGGAAATTCTATAAAGGACATGTCATCCTTTATAGTAGTTTAGTAGGGTAAAACCTGGTGACAGGTTCTCTTTAAAGGGCTCCTCCCATAGTACACATTGCTAGCACACTACTGCATCATTGTACACATAAAAAATGGCTAATTATATGTCATTAAAAAAAATGGAACATGTATATAAAATGTATGTGTTGGAACAGCCCTCCCTTTGTATACATTTAACAAGGAAACTATTGTGTCTGAAGTCAGATATTGTGTCACGCATGTGTGGTGATCTCAGCGTTTTATCGGGCAGCTTTTACATCCGCGATCTTAGAGACCAGCAGTAACAAGAAAGAGTAAGGCCTCTTCCACACTAGCGTTGCGTTTCACGTCAGGGTGCAATGCGTGAAAAACTGACGTTTTTGGCTGCGTTTTTGTTCCATTTTTCCTTGGAGTAATTAGCGTTTGTGCGCTTTTCACGCGCGTGTTGTTAGCGTTTTTTTTTTGCGTTTTCGGCGCATTTTTCACGCGCGAGTCAATGGGAGAATCGAGCATTTTTCAAAGGGACCATGGTTTTTGGAATTAAATGGGTTAGTTAATTGAAAAATAAAATGTCTTCTGATAAATTGCAAACATCTGCGATCTATTCTCACTGTTCCCCTGTAGATATCTCCGACAAGTAAGCAGATGTGGAAGACCAGTGAAGAATAGAATAAAAACAGTGAAACAGTATCATTAAGATAAAAAAACAGTGCAGCCACAGTGCAGACTAGATTAAGATGTTCGGACATATCTGCTACTTGTCGGGGAACGTGGGAACGTTGCGAAACAATAGCATGTGGAAGAACAACAATATGTGTGTGAAGAACAAATTGCAGATGGTTTAAATACATCTGCAATGTGTTCTTCACACATATATATTGTCTTCACATGCTATTTTGGCCGACCTTCCGCGGTATCTCGACAAGTAAGGAGATGTGCCGAACATCGATATCTATTCTGCACTGTGCTTCGCACTGGTGTTTTTATCTTAAATGATCCTGTGTTCACTGTTGTTCACTGTTTATTCTATTCTCACTGTTTTCATTGTGTTTTTTTATTAAATGATCGTTCGCGAGCAGGGGAACTAGTTATACTGGTCACCTAGCAACCCTACTTTTAACAGCAAGTGCATCGCATTGCACTTGCAATGTTTGCGAGTCAGCGTTTTTGATACGTCCCATAGACTTGAATGGGGCTTGAAAAATGCAGTGTGAAAGCAAAAATAGACGCATGCTGCGATTGTGACGCGCGTGCAAACGAACGCAAGCACGCGCGTGCAAAACAACGCAAATGAAGAAAGACCCATTGAATACAATGGGACAGAGTGCAATGCAAGTTCTGCGCGTCAAATGCACGAGCAGAACTCGCGCATGGAAAACGCCAGTGTAGAAGGGGCTTAAGTCTAAGAAATACATTTTGAAAAACCACCTGATATATATTTATTTATAAGGTTGGTAGTTTTACAGATACATAGTAGAGTATTTGTAAGTGTAGATAACATTGGAGGAATAAAAATTAAGGCGTTTTCCTTTTCCCACCCTGGAAAACAATTTTGTAGATTTCCCTGTTTAGTGTCATCTAGGAACTACCCAATTCCTAGATGTCACTAAAAATAGACGTCCTTTCCAAGACATGAAGGTAAGTAAAAATTCTATGCAAATTCCCCTCACAGTTTCTATCCTTTGATCGTGCTCCATGCTACTGCTCAGGACATAATGATGCAGAACCGGTGTTTGTTGTGCTGTACAATGGCTGTCAATCTGATTTTCCAGCTAACAGGCTTGTAACAATTCAGATCACGACACATTAGATGGCCTTGCTCACTCAGTTATGATCCTCTAATGAACTTTTAACAGACACTACAAGGTCGCACATTGAACAATAACTGAGGCAGAAAATACTAATCAATACAAATTTTTTTCAACTCATTTCTAAACCTCATTTCATTCCCTGTTTAGAGAAAACCAAGCCCTTCACCAAACATGGCATACAGTAAATCAATAGTCTGTGCATATGAGGAGTAAGACTCATGGCCGGGACGAGGCATAGGCGAGGGTAGGCGGTCGGCTAAGGCGATACCCTCACCTCCCATCCTGGGGCACCTACCTGGCCCTCGTAGCAACCAGCCAAATGTGTATCTTTAAGATACACATTTCACTGGTTACAATGCGCAGCCGGGGGGGGGGGGGCTAAGTCATTGCTCAGACGCCATCCGAGTCATAGAGTGAGACTACACTGGAGCCGCGGGACAGACCATGCAGTTCCAGGGAGCGCAGCTAGGTATTATTTTATTATTTTAGGGGTCTGGCTATATACTACAGGGGGGAAGGGCAGGCTGACTGTATACTACAGGGGGACAGGATGGCTATATACATGGGGCTGGCTATATACTACAGGGGGCAGGATGGCTATATACATTGGGCTGGCTGTATACTACAGGGGGCAGGATGGCTATATACTACATGGGAGCAAGATAGCAAAACACTATATGGGGGCAGGGTGGCTATATACTACAGGGGAGCAGGATGGCTATATACTACATGGGGCAGGATGGCTATATACTACAGGGGGAGAGGATGGCTATATACTAAATGGGCTGGCTGGCTATATACTACATGGGGGCAGGATGGCTATATACTACAGGGGGCAGGATGGCTATATACTACAGGAGAGAAGGATGGCTATATACTACAGGGGAGCAGGATGGCTATATACTACAAGGGGACAGGATGGCGATATACTACAAGGGGACAGGATGGCGATATACTACAGGGGGAGAGGATGGCTATATACTAAATGGGGCTGACTGGCTATATACTACATGGGGGCAGGATGGCTATATACTACATGGGGCATTTGCAACAATGAGAAGACTACAGGAGGAAGAGTGGGATGAACCAGGCCAACACCGACATAGAAAGAGACAGCGGCAGCCTAATAGTAAGTGATATCTGTGCCCGAGTGCAGCCCAGATGTGCAGTAATGCTGGTATATATTGATATGTGTAGTATATTAATTTTTGGTATATATTTATAAGGCAGGATATTAGTATGTGTGGTTTATTCATTGATATTTATATGTGTGGTATAGTCATTGGTATCTATGTGTTTGGGATATTCATTGCTGGAATATATTTGTGTATTTGCTTCATTCTCTTTTCACTGGAGGGACTCTTTTTCTATTTCACAATATATTCATGGCTGGGAAGCCTTAGTGTAGATGTTCCCGTACCAGTTGGCCTTTCATTTATTTTTAATGGGGGAGGGGGGCATTTCATTTTTCCCGTAAGGATTGGCCCTAATTCGACCATGTTGAGGGGGGGTGCGCTTGTCTGCCTAGGGCACCAAAATGCCTTGTAAGACCTGGTAAGACTGGTCATTATACATTCACTTAAGCAGTTTTCTTTGGTTTTCTATTCTCCCTTGCTGTTTGCACTGTGCACTTCTCCCCCTCACTTCTTCATAGACTTGTGTGTAATCCCCTCCCTTATTAACAGACTTGTGTGTAATCTGACAATTGTAACTTGCTAACCAAATGAAATTCGACATACATTTTATGGTGAAGGAGGCAGCAGTATGAGAGCCTGATAAATGGAGAAAGAAGCACTTTCCTCATAAGATGTCTTACAAAATGATCCATATTCTCTTGTACTATTACTTGTAAAATTTATAAGAAAGCAACCAAAAAAAATCATGAAATATATATTTTTACACTTTTCCAGCTTCTTTCACCTATTCTGTGACATTTTGAAATTTTTGTATTGTTCTACCGAATTGTACTGCAGATGAATCAGATTATATCTCACGGTGGATGTCTTTGAAATGGGAAGAAGGAAGTGGAATTTCAGTGACAATGTAGGCACTAATGTACAGACAGATTGTGCTTTACTCAGTAGGTCAGTATGTAATAAGTCCCATATGATCCGGCTGCTACTTTTTTTAATCAGATTATCCTCCACTTTGTAGTGTATAGAAGACTTAATTGACACTAGTCTGAAACCTTTCAATCAAGAACCTCAAATTAGAGACAGACACAACTTTATAGTGACTCTCTGGTATTAGTAAACCTGCGCTATAGTCCCTGGGTATATTGCTGTGTTGGTGAAAATCCTGAAAAGACTGAACAGATGCAAACACAGTGGCCTCCATGTTTTTGCCATCAGTAGGTTGTATGTAAGGATACATTGGGAATCCTCCTGATGTAAATCTAACCTTTAAGTGTATATAAATGACTTATTCTTAAAGATGATTTTTGATAGATTTTTGGAAGAGAAACAACTATTGGCAGTAATCATAAATGTGAAAACAAGGTTGACTGCATGTTCAATTCTGAGCAAAAAAAACTAAAAAACATAATTCTGCTACAGGTGTCCCTGAGATTTATTCCTCAAAGTATTTTGCCTCTCGGTCCTCATTTAGTACCTTTTTGGCCCATAGAAACCAGGGTTTCCAGCTCTCAAAAGAACTACATTCAGCAAGATGGATGGGCGGAGCCTGCCTCCTGTCACCTCATCACAAGCCGCACTGCTGACCAATGACAATAGAGCTATCTAATATCCAACTATCTATTTATCCAATATCTATCTATGCATATTCTATCTTATATCTATCTATGTATATTCTACTTATGTATATCCTATTTATCTAATATCTATTGATCTATTTATCCCATATCTATCTATCTATCTAAAACTTCAGCACAGCACATGAGGGGACAGCTTGAAGAGTCTCTCCTGCCATTTCCTGCTGTGGAGTGTGAGGTGAAGGGGGATTGGGATGGAGCTGTAGCCTGTGCCTGTGTGGATTATTTGTTTATATACCAATGTGGGAAAAGCTGTGGGAGAGATAAGAGTGTAGTTGTTTGGTTACTACATTATTTAGTGCTCCTGGCAGCACATGACTGAGTGCTGGAGCACTGAGCCATGAGGAGAATCAGCGGAGAACAGGGAGAGGAAAGAGGGGGGTGTCTCACATGTACATTCTCCCTCTGTAGTCAGCTCAGTGAAGACGAAATGTGCCTTGCCACAGCCATATAAGGAGTCACTGACAACAGGAGCAAGATTTGGGTAACTAATCCAATTGCAAAAGCGCTTAAAATTGCCTGCCCTGCAACATATGAAAAGTTTTTTGAAATGACGATTACTTTTTAAAGGAAATCGACCTCTATTTCAAAATCAAGCATGATAAACTAGGGAAGCTTATAGCCCCAGACCACATGACTGTTGTTTTAAAATTATGCTAATGAGCCTGAGCCTGTAACCAGAGCCCTTTAGTGCTATAGCTTCACAGGCTGTTACACGGTCTCCCCTTCACCCGTCAGAACTTCCCATCCTCCTGCAGCAGTGGAAGTTTCAGAACACAGTGGAAGGGGGAATGATCCTTCACAGTGTAACAGACAGTGAATCTGCAGCATGGAGGCTCATTAGCATAATTTCAAAAGTTGACTTTAAAGGGAAGGACGTCAAGGGTAACAAATATTAGAAGATTATCACAGTAACAGTGCCCGAATCTATGAGTAAGTGCCCCTGGTTTATCATGCTTGATTTTGATGGTAGGCTTTTCTTTAATAATAATGTATATAAATGACAGAAGATGAAAGATTTATTCTTAAAGCTGATTTTTGATAGCAAGTAACTTTCTGGAAGAGAAACAACTATTGCCAGTAATCATAAATATGAAAACAAGAAAGATGACTGCATGTTCAATTCCTATGAAAATACTATTCCCTGGCTATCTCATAGGGTCTGCAAATCAAATAAATATATATTTTATGTGAAGAAACCTTTAGAAATGATAGTAAGTACTGCTGTGAGATTTCCAGGTCTGGGCTTTTATGTTACTATGCACAACTGTCCTGTTTAATTGAGATTTTGATAGCAACAGATAGACAGACCTATCCAATAGGGAACAAACATCTGTCCCATTTGTTTTTATGGGAAGTAAAAAAAAGGCTGCATCTTGTTAAACACATCATTACCCCGTTTTATTTTCACTTCGGCGGAGGCACCACTGGCCATAATCAAGTTTACACAGAGTTCCATTCCTGACGTTGCGTCTTGTGCATCTTTTATGGGGTGTACAGTGAAGACAGGCTGGATAAATACACCAGAACACCAGGGAAAATCAGACAAACAAAGCACTCAAGTAAATGAAGCCCAGGAGATATCTTCAGCCGCCTACTTATGTCTCCTCATAAAAAATAGCAAAAAAAAGGTGGAACATGAGTACATGTGGCTGAAAACATTATGTGGAGATATTATCTAGAACCAAGTATTCAAAAGGATAGTCCACAAATATGAAGTCATAGAGATGTACATTCACAAACTCTTCAGAGGTTTACACTTTTGTCATGGCTGTGTGCTAAAAGAACTGAACTCAATGCCCCATAATGAGAATATGAAGGCAGAATTTTGGACTTCTTATATAGCCAAACGTGACTCCTCAGGTCACAAACAACGGTCTAGTGGACTATAGTTTGAGGCCTGTATATCATCAGTGGGTGCACAACCATAAAAAGAGACTTCCCAAACCACAAAATCAGACAGGAATCGGACTCCCATGCTCCAGAGGTCGATTAACGGCCTCACCACGCGTCTATGACGCGTGATGAGGCACATTACCCCCCAAAATAATCGCCATGCGTAAAGTACGCATGGATTATCATGTGTAGCGCGCGGGTCGACGCGCTCATTTGCAGGATCGCGATTCGCGATCATAATGAGAATCGCCGCGCACCGCTCTGCGCACAAGGCCATAAACAAGCTCCTTTCACACTGCTGATGTTAAGCAGCGTGTATGGGCTTTGTTATTGGCTGCACGCCTGCCCCTCAACTTGTATATTACTCAAGCCCTCTGACTGTGCATGCTGTGGGCGGAGTTGGAGACGGCGGGAGCTGTGGGAGTAAGGACTAAGCGTTGTGGTTCTGGGTCCGGTGAGCGGTTTCAGAATTTGTTGAGTGGTAATTAAATATGTACATTGCCTATTTCACAGCACGTGGAACTGTGGCGTTTCACTATAGGGTTGTGCACTTTTGCAAGGATTAAGTTATTGCATACACATAGTTACATAGAACGATACGACATGAGACATTCACACTGCACATGCAGTGTAAGACAGGTGGATTACCAGGTGCAGGCAAATTTATATTTGTCCTCTGTCAGGTAAATGGAGGACCTTATATTTGGGCAGAAAAGCTCCCTGTATAGCCCTGATGTTTATGGTACATGAGATCAATTTAACCCCTTAAGGACGCATGGTTTGTTTTTAGCTCATTTCTCGCTCTCAAACTTCAAAAAATCCATAACTTTTTTCATTTTACGTGTACAGAGCTGTGTGAGGGTTATTTTTGCGTAACAAATTTACTTTCCCGTAATGTTATTATGTAACATGCCGTTTACTGCGAAGCTGAAAAAAATTCCAAAGTGGAAAAATTGAAAAAAACCGCATCGTGCGTTCACGTCTGTGGGCTCAGTTTTTACGACTTTCACTCTACCTCCAAATAACTGCCTACTTTATCTTTGTTCGGTGCGATCGCGGTGATGATACCAAATTTATATAGGTTTATTGTGTTTTAATCATTTTCAAAAATTAAACGAAGTGTACAAAAAAGAAAAAAAAAATTTTGGCCATCTCTGACGTAAATACTTTTTATACTGGTGCACTAGATGGAGATGGTGAGGTGTCATTTTTTGCGAAATGAGGCGACGTTTCATGCTACCACTTTGAGGTGCGACATTTTGATCATTTTTTTATTCATTTTTTATGTTATGTAAAAGGTGTAAATTCGAGATTTGCGGACATTTGGGCCGCATTTCCCGCTCGGAGGTCACCGCTGCCCGTAACCGTTTTTATATTTTTGATAGAACGGGCATTTTGGGACGCGGCGATACCTATTATGTGTTGTGATTTTACGTTTTATTATGTTATATCGTTCTAGGGAAAGGGGGTTGATTTGAACTTTAATATTTTATTAATGTTTTTTTTTTAAAACTTTTTGTTCACTATTTTTTAGCCATCTAGGGTACATTAACTAGATGGTCAGATCGCTCTACCATAATACTGCAATATACAGTATTACACATTATGGCATTTTGCAGGTCATACGTTACAATGAGCCACTGGCTCATTGTAAAAGAACCTGCATAAGCCATGTATCCTGTGTCCAAAAGAAGACACGAGGCTACCATGGCAACCGAGCGCCGGCCCCCGATGAAGTTCGGGGGCGCGGCGATCGTAAAAAGATGGCGGCGCCCGCGCGCCGCCGTCTTTAAACGCCTCCGGCGGTGAGTGTATGGTGCGTAGTGCGCAGTGTGAGTAGTGTGGTAGTGAGTGTAGGGTGTGGTTGCGCAGTGTGTGCGTGTAGTGTGTGCTGTGTGGGCTGTGTGGCAAGTGGTGTAGTGGTGCAGTGTGGGGTCGTGTGGCAGTGTGTGCTGTGGTGCGCAAGTGTGGGGTGGGCAGTGTGCTGTGTGTGCGCGTGTGCGATGTGTGAAGTGGAGGAGTGGGATGTGTGCGCAGTGTGCTACCCAAATTTTCATAACTCTCCTCGGGTAAAAATATCTCCTCCAAAAATGGGATGAGAGGAGTACTTTTTACCCATTCTGGAAAAAATGTTAGTTGCGACCTCTGACCTGCTCCATCTTCAACACAGGGGAATCAACAGCAATGTACATGAGCCCATAGAAGGAAAGACTAAAAAAATGCACAGCGCACCTCCCCATTTCAAGTGAATTTGTCGACTTCCATTAAGCCAATAGTCCCTGCAGGTCTACAGTGGCTATGAAAAGTATTCAGGCCCCTTTACATTTTTCACTCTTTATTTCAAGAAGAAAATTGGTAAAATCAAAACAGTTCTTTTTCTTTTGCTCAGTACTGTACACCCCATCTTGACCGGAATGCAGATAATTTTGCCAATTTATCAATCCCTTAACGACCAGGCTCTTTTTCGTTTTTTGTGTTTCCATTGTTCACACCCCAGCTTCAAAAATCTTATTTTTCCATGTAAAGCGTTTCGCAAGGGCTTGTTTTTTACGTAACAAATTGCACTTCAAAATGACAGTATTTAATATTCCATGCCGTGTACTGGGAAGCTGGAAAAAAATTGCAAGTGCTCCGTACACTGAAGTATGAAAAAGTGCCAGAAGATGGCAAAATCAAAAAAAATTGTTTTGTACAGGAGGTTTTAATTTTTGTAAATGTATGAAAACATTATAAAACCTATACAAATTTGGCCTCCCCGTGATCGTACTGACCCAAAGAATAAAGTCGTCATTTGGGGCGCACAGCGAAAGCCATAAAATCCAAGCCCACAAGAAAATGACACCGATTTTTGAAGGTGAGGAGTGAAAAATGGAAATGAAAAAACAAAAAAGGGCCAGGTCGTTAAGGGGTTAATGGAGAGTTCCCTGAACCCCAGACTGGGGCAAACGTTCACCTTCCAAATGCCGTTTCTGTAGGCCCACTGGATTATCTCCTCTAAGGATATACAAACCACACACATTTACAAAAAAATGCCTGGGTACTTTTGTAACATCAGATTTTGCATTGTAACCCAGGAGCTGTAGGGTCCCTTGTACCATAGTTTGAATGTTTGCATCCCATTCTGAATAACATAGCCCTGGAAGTCGCACATAACACAGTCTATAAGCTAATGTGTTACTAAATGTGTCAATCCAGCCCACCTCTGCCCAGCAATAAAAGACTGCACTCAGATGTGAAGAAAGATCAATAAATCCATTTTCTATTTCATGGCACCCGGTAATTACATCTGAACAGTCTGACACTATTATCTTTGTTTCCAAGCACATAGCAACAAAATATCGATTTATACCATCAAGTATATCGATAGCAGCACTTCCCTAACCGTACCTAGCTTTTCTGTTCTTTAGTAAATATACGGTGAGTGTTCTTCAGCTGTTTCTTAGGCCTAGCCCTGTATAGGAACGATAACACCACCGCTTCCACTGGAATATAAAATGCAACTACAATTCCCCCAAGCACAGCATAAATGGACGAGCGAAACGGAAATAGAGATTATTAAAGATTATTACAGATTTTCAGCCTGCAAATCCGTAATAAACATTCAATCTGTCCAGAACTTTATTATCTAAAAAAATCTTACTCAGGGGCATTTTAGGGCTGCGTACACATTTTGTTTTTTAGATACATTCAGTGTATACACCAAAAAGGCTCCCGATGCATACGCTGAACGTCTCCACAGAAATATGCTGGTAGATGGAGGCATCCTTTGCTTTGCTTCAAGTAGCAAACACTGCTTCCTGCTGCCGAGCGATGTATGCACTGAGCAGAGGAGGGACTGCATATAATTAGTCCATGGGGGGGCTGCGCATAATGAATCCATGAAGGGGCTTTATATAAAGAATCTATGGGGGTCAGTATATACTGATTGCATGTGGGGGCAGTATATAATGAATCCATGGGGAGGGGCTGTACTTAATAAATCCATGGGATGGCTCAATATAATTAACCCACAAATGGGGGGCTGTGTATAATGAAACCATGAGTAAAATCTATATAATTAATCCATGAGGGGGCTGTATATTATGCAACCACATGAGTTCACTCCAAACGGGGTCACCGAGACTCTGTCGCCCAGGCGTCTAAGGAACCCTCGAACCAGCCCTGGAGCATACAGTGGGATATGTCCCACCCCTCTGTTGTGAGAATATGTCAGGAATCTGCCCGATGTACACAATATGAACATGGCCTTAGACTGCCATGTCTATCCGCTGAAAGGTCATACTATATTGTAGGCCTATGGCATGCATCAGATTCTGCTGTTAGCTACTACATTGCCAGTATGCAACTAATTCTGGAGTTCTCTGTTTGCCACCGTATACAAAGGGGTTGCCCAGTCTAGAAAATAAATCCATTTTTATATACCCTATAGGAGGGGAACCTTGTTGAGGATGAGGATACTTACCTCTTGACCAGAGTAGAAAGAATTTACATAGAACATATTAGATTTTGGAGGTGGGGGTTGCTATCCTGTCCTTCTTTAAACTAAGAATCAATAGATTTGAATGGACATTGTGTAATGCATAGTTTCTCCTGCGGTGGTGCAGAAAGGTAATGTTCCCTCATGTACATAGTGCTGTACGCTGTTGTGTGGCTGTGCTTGGTAATGCATATCAATTCCATTCATCTGAAGGAAACAAAGTTGCACCATTGCATCCACTGATCACATAGCAAAGTCATTAACCTGAGCAGAGAAAGAGCCTTCTCAACCCTTATGCTTTTATAAATACAATAACTGCACATAACTGATTTAATAGGACCAGAAAATCATCACCATTTACGAGCTGCGGATATAAACATCATATGTTTTGTATAGAAGCAGGTGCGGGCGTTTAATAATACATGTGAGCAGTGAAGTGCTCTGCGATAAAGTATCAGATGTTGTAAACAGAAATGCAAAATTAATGGCCCCACTGGCACATAAACTGGCACATTTTCCAGGAGTAGAATTGAGCCTATTGCCTCAGGGTGCCACCTGCAGAAAGTAAGAGGGCAACATTAGGACCCTGGCCAGGAGGAGAAGGTGTAAAAGCTACTTTAGCTGTAGATATACAAATCTCAGAGTGCCTTATCGCACGTAAAGCAGGAGGGGTTAGTTGTGCTGATCAAAGGTTACCCAAAATTTATTAATATGACTCTCCTAATTATCATTTTGGTCACAGAGACTTCTATCAGTGCCAAAACTTTTTAATTATCAGTAATGTGAATCTATAGGTGTGACCAAGTTTAAAATATATTTGAATTGAAGAAAAATGAATTGAATGGTCTATGGGGGAATCTGAACAAATGTATTGGGTCTGGTTTAAAGGTCTTTAAGGAAATTTGAAAAATCCTTGCTGTGGTCCCAGTGCCATTACTGAGCCAAAGAATATTTGCGACTTTGGAAAATGTCCATAAAAAATGTTTGTTTTGGCCCTAGCAGCCATTCATAGCACAGATGTATATAGCTGATCTATAAAGACAGCAGCAACCAACAGTGTCCAGATTTCATTTTTCATGAGCAGAAGCTGAGATGAAAGCTGTGCTGTAATTGGTTTCTTTTTAGATGCACATTTGTCCCTGTGTGTTTTGCTGTTGATATAATCTAATGACTATACTATATAATGTACAGAGATAAGAGTAACCCACTAGTGCAGTGGTGGCGAACCTATGGCACGCGTGCCAGAGAGGGCACGCAGAGCCCTCTCTGCAGGCACGCGTACCATCTCCCTAGTGTCATCAAAGTCGGAACTCGGGCAGTCATTGCAGCCTGAAGCTGATCGGCTCTGCTCTCTCTAGTGATGCCTTAGTGAGACAGTAGCAACCGATCAGTGCCCACCCCCACCTCTCCTCCTCTTCAGCCTGGTAAGACAAGTACAGCAGAACGAGGAGTGAGAGTCCACAGAAGGAAGCCTGCAGCACCAGAGAGGAGGATAAGAGGTCAGGAGCTGCTGGGGCTGCTGTGTGTGCTTTTCACATCAGCATTCAGTGTTAGAGCTGCAAATGCCTTCAGAGGTTCGGTCAGGTGGCTTTGGGACACTAAACCAACTAAAGATAACTGTGATTTAGTGTCCGAAATCACCCAGTATGACAGCAGTCTGTTGCCACATATATCATATATATTGGCATCAGACGGCCAATGGAACCAGCATAGCTTCACAGCAGGCAGCGCATGCACAATGTGGCCGGTTGCTATGCTGCATCACTGGCCGCACGGTGCATGTGATGAGGCAAGTATGTATGTGGCCACAGACAGCTGTCATATGTGTGATCCCAAATCCACCTGCGCCCACACCTTCCACACCACAACAACCACCACTTTGCCCTACAGATCCCCTGCCAAATTGGATTCCCTAAACCTTAACTCCATAACTGAAAATAGCGCCAAAAGATCAAAATACCACTTTTTAGCCATTTTGCAACATGTAATAAAAAACTGATCAAAAGTCCGTACAGTCCTCAAAATGATAGCATTAACCCCTAGGCGCACCAGGACGTTATAGTACGTCCCGGTGGCTAGATACTTAGCGCACCAGGACGCACTATAACGTCCTGCTTCTGGCACTGGCTCACGAACGGAGCCGGACCAGCAGAAGCAGCGGGCTGTCAGCGTCTCAGTAACTGCTGACAGCCTGTGCGTAACACCTGCGATCGAGCCGACTCCGATCTGCGGGGTTACCCCTACACGCCGCGTCAAAGCACTGACCTGCCGGCGTGTAAGGTCTTACCCCCTAGGATGGATCCCCCGTGCCGCGTCCGGGGATCCGATCCTCTCCAGGCAGCATCCAGAGGACTGGCTGGGCCCCGGAGGCTGCGCCGGTTTCCATGGCAGCCAGAACACCTTTCCGGGGTCTGACTGCAAAAACTGTGGCATGGCAAGCATGCTAGCAGTTTACAACTGCTCTACAAGTAACAATGTATGTAGAGCAGTGTATGAAATTAAACCAGTGATCAGAGGATACGATGGTGTAGAGTCTCACAGTATGTAGAAGTGAAAATTATGCAAAAAAAACACTTACCCACTACAACAATTATAATAAATAAAAAATTAATGACATAAAATAAAGTATGCCTAAATGCCACTTTCCCATAAAACACTGTAATAAAGTATATAAAAAAAACATAAAACACAAAAAACACCCGCCATGTTTGGTATGCGCGCCATAAACAACGGCATAATAAACAAATCATACTGGACCCGCACAGGTAAACGCCGGAGGAAAAAAAAACGCAAAAAACGTCACGAAAAAAAGATACTTTTAATTAATACCCTTATAAAAAACTGCTATAAGAAGTTGATTTAAAATAATTTATGCACTCTAAAAGAGCCCACTAAAAAGATAACAACTGTTCTCGCAAAAAAAAGCCCTAGCCAGCCGATTGTCAGCCAAAAAAATAAATAAAGTTGAATTGATAGATGGTGATGCATAAATGAATAAGATTATTCCCAAATTAGTTTTTATCAGTACAATGAATAAAGATTACACAAAACCCCCACCATTTGGATGCCCTGCGTTCGATAACATCCTGGCATATAAAACAGAATCGTTTTGAGCATCCGCAAAGGAACCCCGAGAAATAAAAAGATAACAACCTCAAAAACAGCTTCTTCTGAAAAAAATGATGATGTTTATGAATGCCCTTTAAAAAATGCTCTCAAAAAGTGATTTAAAAAAGTTAGCATCTCAAAATAAGACCAGCTAAGTACAGAACAATCCTTCTGTCAAACAAAAGCACATTAAAACGATTGTGTGAGGTGAGAAACAAAAAAAGTTATGCACTATGAACAGACGGTGATGCTAAATTAACAACCAATTTGCCCACAATCTACTTTTTATTCAGTTAAAAATGGCCGAAAAAATAAGAAAATAATATGATATAAATAAAGTATTTTTGGTGTAACGTGTTGGCGACCCCATTAGAATAAAAAATATAATACTATTTTTATGGATATGGTTTAACGGCACAAAAAAAAAAAAAAAAACAATAATGTTCTAAAAATTATCATGAGATTTCATTTCCTCCACCAAACATACGCTTTAATTAAATCTACACCAATTAGCTTAGATTCCCCCAATTACGTACCAAGAAAGTGCATCTCATTTGTGGCAAAAGTAGAAAATAGCCCTATAGGCCTCAGAAATAAAAGAAGAAAAAAGTATAGCCTTGTACAATTGGACTAGAATCGTGATCTGTGACTGTGCGCCCTCGCCTCCTCCTTATGCCAGCCGTGCGACCATACAGACAGTGTTTACCAGCAACTATAGGGTATGGTGTCGGACTGTAACCGGGGAGAGAAATGGGGTATCAAACCTTGGTGGAGCCTTTATTTTAATTAATCCATTGAAAATGTTATAATTTTCCACCCAAATGATGTGATTGTGAAAAAATATTACAAATTTCTCAGACTGACTCATCCTCGTTGTTGTTAACCCTATAAAACCACCTAAAGGGTTAACCAAATTCTAAAAGTGGGTTTTTCATACGTGAGGGGGTGTGTGGAGTTTCACATGGGGTAATTTAATGAGTCTAGCTAATTTAGGCGTCTCAGTGTCAATAGAGTGGCGAGGTCCACTACAATACAGTTTTGGTTGATTTGACAAAAAATGTGAAAAATGATACCCAATATCTGACCTGCCCTCAGACACATTTCTAGTTAAAATGTGTGGAAATCTTTAAAGAAAAACCATGCCAAATAAAGCAGACATTTGGAAATGTAAGTATGATTTATTAGGGGGCTATGACTATCATGCATCAAAAGTAGAGATTTAGAAAGTTGAAAATAGATTTTCCAATTTTGCCAAATTTGTGTTTGGTTTTCTAAACTAAACGCAAAAGATTTCATCCAAATGTTTTAAACTAATTTGAAGTTACAATGGTCCACGAGAAACATCCAAAAATCCCAGGAGTTTCTCAAGCTGCCACCACGTTACATAACCTTATAGTGACAGAGGGCAGATTGAAAAAATGGGTCCGTTCGCTCTTAGGCAAAAAGATGGTGGTCCCGTATGGTGAGTTTTACAAATAACATTAGGCATCTCTGAAATAATACACTGACACCACAGCTACAGTACACTGAAGTATGAAAAGCAAGCGTACCAAAAATGGCCAATTTTTTCTTTTTTTTTGTTACAGGTGGTTTCATTTGTAATATTAAAAACATGTATATAAGTGTCCCGTGTGAGCACTAAGAACCTAAAGAATAAAGAGAAATGTATTGTGGTGCACACAGTGAGAGCATTTGTAATATATCCAAAAGGCCACAAGGAAAAGGACCAAAAGCGTTTTTCACAATTTACGCATATGCAGGATACAAACCATCACAAAAGCTCTTTAAATGGAAAATAAAGTTAGATTTTTGAAAGTGGGGAGTGAAAAATGAAAATGCAAAAACAAAAAAGGGGTTAAGATGGCAATATTTGGTCCATAAGCAGGCTAACTTATGGTCCACCAGTCCCTTCCTCTACTCAGGACTGCTGTCACTGTATGGGGGTAATATTAATCAGTATATGACGGTAATACAGTATTCATCACTATATTAGCTTCTAGTATAGTGTTATTATTGGTAATGTTGGCCTTTCTATATTGGTCTTTATAACCAGAATTATGCTATTTATGTGGTTGTAATGGTGGCGTCATGAAGTCAAAGTGTTATTTGTCTCTTGTATATTGGTATTGTGGCAATATTGGGCTAAATTGCTGTGTTGGCACCTTGCACTAGAAACGTCGGCTTTGGTTTTCAGTTTGGGCAAATCAAATGCAGTCAGTCTCTTAAAGGTTCGCCATCACTGCACTAATGATTACGGTGTGGTGAGCAGATGCTGTCTCACCGCACCACGTCAGAGCCAGGCAGGTGCTGTGTATAATGTAGGTTACGTCCTAAATTAGGCCGAATTATGGAGGCGTTCACTCAGCTTTCTATGGACAGTGGAGGGGTGAGGAGCGCTCACCCTTCCTCTGTCCTGAACACGGCTATACGCAGGCCAGGCGAGCATACTTTTGTGTGTATGAGACCTAACTTGTTAAGAGAACACGATGATTTTTAGGGACTTGCATCTACAGTTTGGAGAGGACTCACAGGCTGGTGGGCAGGGGGAGATTCATGTGCTTTCTAGTAGGCATAATTACGGTAAGTTTCCCCATAAAGTCTGTACATGTCCACTGTCAAGGCTTGATATGCAGCAGTAAAGCAAGCTGGTAAATTTCCGCATTTAAGTGGCAGCTTTGATGCCTTTAGACATTGCCACACTGTCTTTGCATTGGTCCTGCTAAAATATCTCCAAAATGTGGTGAGTTGTGGTGACTTTTGTAACACACAAATAACATTTAAAAAATGTAAAAAAAATGGACGTAAAGTTACAGCCTACCCTCTAGAAGTCACTAAATAAAACAGTAAGAGTACCCAACTTGTGTATAGGATGCACTACAGGGTATATTTGCCTCCCAGAAGTAAAGTGAGATAATTCTACTTTCAAGTGGCAGTTTTTACATAGGCCACTAGTGTCTTTGCAAAGGCTTAAAAATTACCTGAAAAAATACATAATTAATATTTTCAAAATTTGATAAATGGTAAAATTGGTACCTTAATCTTTCTCCATGTTTGCTTAAAACATGACAAAATAGCTTTTGCTGTTTGATTATGTAAAATTACAGCCTACAGCAAGATACTAGCTGAAAGATATTAGCTGAAAATTAAAACCATAAATACTGGAGAGTAAGAGGGTAACCCACTGATATACAATATGTTATGTACTGCCAGGTCATTTCCTGGTACTAGTGCTGTACGGCTACCACTGGTATAAGTGGTATACCCACATTTGATATAACTAGTATAGCAGTTACGTAAGCATACTGTGTTTCATACCACTCCTTTATTTTATGATAATCAAGCTTCTATGTAAAGTTTATCTGACTTGCAGATTGTAAGACAAACTCTAACCTGCAACGTGCGCACAGGGCTCTCCGGACCGCAGTGTCCTCCACAGGAAGGGCAGACAGACCTCCAAATGCTCCTTCATCATCGGATAATGTCTCATCCATACTGTACAAATCATCAAATACAGGTGAAATCTCGCTTTTTATATGTTCTGAAGACTGTTTCTGAGTTTCATTGTCCTGGTCGGAGTCAAGTAAGAAGGAGTTTTGAAGTGCATTGGTACAAAACGGATCAGAATGAGATGATACTGGACCTCTGATAAGGTCCTCATGTGCACAATCTTCACTACTGTATTGAGCATCTAGATCCATTATATCATTCAGGTACTCCAGAAATCCAAACAGTCTGTTTCCTAGATGGAAAGAGGACAACAATAAGACACAGACAATATCATTTCATTAGCTTAAGGCAGCACAGCAATCCTTATCGCTCTGTGCCACTGGGTTGCACATTGTTCCACATATTGGCTTCATGCCGTACTGTACTGAGAGATCTTCTGCACTACTCAATAAGTCTTGCAAGAGCAAATCATGATTTATTTATCCGTCTCATCCAACCTCCTAATACAATAGGACACATATGACATATAAGGGCACATTTACTTAAATTTTTTGTCGGACTATGCACGTTCTTTCTAGTGTAAACTGCTTGCACAGGTATTTAAGAAGTGTTTGCACCACAAATGTTTTGCACACAACACTTTTATGGAGCAGCTGCACTAGGCACCACACGATACAAATTATGAGGCGTTCAGGTGCTCAGTCGGACCGTGTGCCAGATTTAACATGCAAGTCAGACAGAAGTGTGTAGCATGTACCATGTTAAAGATAGACCATAAGTGGTGCACTCTGCCGGGCTACTGCAGGGAGCACCAGATTCATAAAAAGGGCCCCCCCACATGATCCCTAAATGGGTGTTTTTATAAGTGATATTACAAGCAGGAGTTCTGTCCATGGTATTAATAGCAGAGGTGACTTTTTGATGTATTTGGAAAGGAAATTTGTCACCAATGTTCTGATGTCCTATATGAGAGCAACAAAGGATTGCAGAGACAGATCACTCAATATTTTGCTATTACATTTGCCTGTTACAGCATAAGGCCAGCGATGAGCCCTAGTAATCATGAGTGATGTTCTGATAGATCGCTTTCTGCTTAAACTGTCCAGAGAGAAGAAAGCTGTCAATCAGAAGCAGCAATCAGTCCTCACTGCAGCAGTGGTTATATGAAATGCACCAAAAGAAAACCCTGGAATCTACCTCCCCAAAAGGGTTGCACAAAGCTGGTGACGGATTCCTGTTAGGATAAGGGTCGAAATTGTACACCTATGCGTATACAGGCAGTCCCCGGGTTATGTTCTGTAGGTTTGTTCTTAAGTTGAATTTGTATGTAAGTCAGAACTGTATATTTTATAATTGTAACCCCAGTCAAAATTATTTTGGTCTCTGTGATAATTGGATTTTAAAAATGTTGGGTTCTCATAAGAACCAGGATTAACAATAAATCTTAATTACAGACACCTGTGATAACTGTTATAGCTGTTTATTGTAGCCTAAGGCTAAAGTACATTAAATTGCCAAAATCCAGAGGTCCGCTTGTAACGAGGGGTCGTCTGTAAGTCGAGTGTTCTTAAGTAGGGGACCGCCTGTACATACAGTATATCCGTAATAGTGTGAAATCATGCTCAACTGATGCACAAGCTGCAGTTCAGTTGGAGCTACCAGCAACGCAGGTCACAATGAGGAGGTAAGTTTGGACCAGACCACTGGAATCCTGTCTTTTTTTGTTGAGGTAGGTAAACACCTTTGGGTAGTTTTTGTATTGGATTTTAAGTCCGTCTCAGAATCAGAACCAAAAACTCAATGTGAAGCTCTCCAATTGTTGCAGAAACTTCTGTGACTAAATATTAGTTCTATTCAAAGACCACAGAAGTGATAACAGCAGTCACTCACTGCTTAGTCTGTGGACTAAGATAGTAACTGGAGCCTCCCTGTGCCAGGTATTACATGTTCCCATGACTGTATGGGTATAGCAGAGGATTAGTCACATGGTCTCCAGCTCATAGCAGCACTACAGACACAGGGCACGTGATAGGGTTAATCTTATGCAGTCCACAGAATAACGACTAGTCCCTATTTCTCTTTCATCTCACTGTAGCTTTATTGCGCCCTGCTTACATTCAAACGAGCAAAGCTCACAGCGGAGCACTTATCTGTCTCCTCTCTCTCACCGTACTCCCAACTTCATGCGTTCCAGCTGCTCTGATCATGTGACCCCCCGTCTAGCTTTCACACTACAGAGAGCCTGTGGGGACAAACTTCGCGTGAGGCAAAGCGTCTGTTTAACCCCTGCGTTGATAAATTCAAAGAAATTGAGCTTTTCTCTTCAAACCAATCATTGTCATTTTGATAATGTCTATTTTTTTTCTGCTAGCTGCATTATTGTATTATGTTGTGGATTATGATACACATACAGCGTATTATTTGTTGTAAACCTTTATGATAGACTAACGTTATATGTTTTCCTTCTTTTATTATTATCCATCCAGGACATAACTTTAGTATCTTACAGATGGGAGAATGTACTGAACGGGTCACTGATCACACTGAATTATTTCTTGTTCTGTCAATATGCTATCTATTTTTCTAAAGATTTAGAAAATGTTCCAATTTAGGAAAATATATTAACAGATTTATACCTCACAATTTTGGGGCTAGAAAAGAGGGACTAAAGGAACAAACAATTGTCGTGCTATAAACCAAGTCCATATAGTACACTGCACTTTTCTTGTGGCCAACTCCCTTGTGGACCCTTATGGAACCCCCTAATGCAATTTAGCAACAAATAATACCTCCTATTACCTTTATTCCACTTTCTGTGGCTACACAGACTTATAATACTTCACTTCCCCTTCACATTGTGCCCCCCCTCTCATTCTGCCCTATCTCTCCTTCTCCTCACATTGTGGCCCCTCTCCTGCCCACCATCCCCTTTAAGTTGCAGCCCCTGTCCTCCATCAAACTTATTTTGTGGCCTCTATCCTGTATCCCCTTTATATTGTGGCCTCTCTCCTCCATCCCCTTTATATTGTGACGCCTGTCCTCTATCTTCTTTAGGCTACATGCACACGATGTATGCCCGCCGTACTGTAGTAAGGCGGGCATACATTGGCGCTGCAGAAAGGAGCAGGGGATGAGCGCAGCTCACACCCGCCCCCCTCCATAGGACTATACAGTGCAGGACCATATCACATAGAAAGATAGGACATGTCCTATCTTTTGCTGGGCTACAGAGCGGATACGTCAGCCGTATATACGTCCCCCATACATGTGTGTGAATGTAACCTTATATTGTAACACCTGTCCACAATTCCAATTATATTGTAAATTCCACCTCCATTTTGTTTTAACCCCTGTTTTGGCGATTTTCATAAAAATAAGAAACATTGAACCCAAAATTCTGAACATCCTAACTACCTATGAAAAGAGAGATGATGCATAAAAAAGCCACGCCGATGTCAAGCAGACATTTGGGAAATGTTAGCTATAAAGTTACTTTGAAAATGAATAATTTGTAGAAATATTTGCCAAATTAACGTTTTGTTTTTTTTCAGAACCAAACACAAAATTTTTCCATTACTGTGAAGTGCAATGTGTGACAAGAAAACAATCTCAAAATCCCCTGGATATGTTAAAGCGTTACATTACGGTATAACCTCCTATAATGACAAAGGACAATTTTTAAAATCTGGCCTGGTCCTAAAGACCTAAAATGGCTAAGACCTGAAGGGCTTAATACTTACAGTATAAGCAGTGGTCAGCAATCAATGTAAAATACCAAAGCAATACTGCAGCAATGACAATGGACAGCAGAGGGCGCACTTAAACAAATAAAAAGGTCAGCCACTGTCATATTCTTTCCCATTTTCTCCCATGAAATTGTGACTCTTCACCACATTTGTGTCTTGTGATCATTCCTGACCAGAGGCCACTGAAAGAGGGAAGTGCCTGCAGTAATTCTTAGTAATTGTCTCCAGTTATATAGGGGAAAGATACATACACTAAAGAGGGAAAATAAGGATCTATGTAATACCGCATTGTGCTATGTAATACCATATTGTACATTGCTTGCAGGAGTTATTTCTAATAAAAATACCATATGTACAATGATAAAGAAATCAAAAGTGTAGAAGTTTGTTTAAGTTATATAAAGTATTAAAGAAGTTTGAAAAATGTGGGTTCACTAATCACTATGCATGATAAGGCCGGGGAGATTAGATTACAGCAGGTAATTACAGGTGCAGTCTACACTGTAGTGCTGTACATTCATACAAATCCCTTCCACAACACAAAGCATCTTGCTCTGCAGATATCACATGCAGCGTATCACATTCTGCTCGCCACTACAATATGAGCCCAATCTCTTGTCAACGTCCTCACCATCAATATACTCAGTTAGTCTCACACCGGTTATCCCTAATTTTCTTCACTTTTCATTGTGTATGGTATGTGGCTGGAGTGGCATCAGAAGGTGTCACTAGGAGGACAGGGCCAATATAGCAGGGCATCTTAATGGGGCCCTCCTTTCCACTAAAATATAATTTATTTCTATATTAACACTGCAAGTTCATAACCCTCTTATAATAACACTCATGGTGGCACATATTTTAGCATATACAGGCCAATGCGAATAATATGTTATATCCTGGTGCACATCCTCCACTTTTTAGTGTGTCAGTTTGGATGATGGCGCCCGCAGACACTGTGGGCCTCTTAGCAGCCGATATCTGCTACCACTGTAGTTATGCCTGTGTTTGGCATATCTACACAGGACTTTATGTCCTACTCTGGCTCTGTTTTTTATTATAGTTATATAGCCCCCCACACAATAAAAGTTCCAAACAACTGCATCAAAGAAAAAATTGTGGAGCACAGTAGGGGAAATGTTCTAGGCCAGCGGTGGTGAACCTATGGCACTCATGCGCGAGAGGGAAACGCATGTCTCTATTACGCCAGTGTCGGAAACACTGTCCCACACCTGGTTGTCATGGCTGTTTAGCATATCCGGAGCTGCCTCCTGTCCTGCTAATAGACATGACAGAGCAGGCGGCCGGCTGACATGCCTACTCTAGTCACTCTGATCACGCAGCGCACCGGGACGGTAAAGCTTAACGCGTCTGGCAGCGTACTTATGTTCTTACGCTGCCATCGCTGGCGCACCTTACTCGTGGGCGCTTGCAGTGATCAGCCGAGAAACGTGGATCTGAAAAGGGTTGCGTTTTATTTTATTTTTTTTTAATTCAGGGCATCCCCAGGGGATAATTATAAGAACTGATTTCCTGCCCGCTCCCCAGCACCTCCGATAAAACTCCCGCCTGCAACCGACCCGAAACTCGTGGACACATTGTCCGGCTACCACAAGCGCCCCCCCGCGCCGAAACCCCAGCCCGTTATGCCTGCTATCACAACCACCCCACCCGGCCGAAATCCGCCAACTACTGCAATTCACCCTGCCGAATCCATCCGCTCTCACCCCCCCCCCCCCCGCTTGACTCCAGTCCCTGCCCCCTCACCCCCTCCCCTGGAACTCGTGCTCATAACCCCACCTCTATCCTACGACCCACCCCCCGTAACAACAGACACCTGACCTTCTGCCGCCATCATGGCCAGCCACCTTGGACACCAAGAAATTACATCATTTTATTTCTCTGTACGTAATTTTAGTATAAACATAGTATATTATCTATTTATAGTGCATTTAATATATCAGTGTGATCGCGTACTTTTTTCGTAACATGATTTTACTTCTCATTTCTTATTCCGTGTCGTTTACTGGGAAGCTGGAATTTTTAATACTTCGTTCTGCGCTCCAAAGCATTGTCTCCTTATTCTTTGGTTCAGTAAATCACAAGTGTACCATATTTGTCGGTTTTATTGTGTTTTCATACTTTTTCAGTTATTAAACATTGTAACGAAAAAGAAGAACATAGTTTCGCCATCTTGTGACCTAATAACTTTATGCCGACTGGGGAGGTGGTGATTTTTTTGCTTAGGAGCCGTTTGTTTTCCAATTGCTACCATTTTGCGGATTGCGTGACCTTTTGTTAACTTTTTATATTACCTCTTTTATGGTGATGGAAAATTGGGTGTAAAAGCGCATTTCAGGGTGTATAGGACTGCTGATCGGAGCTCAGCGTCCTGTGTAATTGACTCTAAACTAAACCGTCAAGATTTTTCTGTAACTTGCGTACTGGCACTTTGCTATAAGTAAATCAGGTTTTGGTTGCAGTTTGGGCACTCATGTCCTCTAAAGGAGTTCGCCATCCCTGCCCTATATGAACAATTCCCCTGTATGAGCTTTCCCCTGTAAGACACGTTCCAACTGTCTGATTTTCCCCTCATGAAGCGTTTCCACTGTATGAGTGTTCCTCTGTATGAACATCCCTTCTATGAACGCGTTCCCCTATGAGCGTTCCCCCTGTATGAAGCGTCCCCTGTATGAGCGTGGCACTGTCGAAGCATTGCACTGTATGAAACATTAAGAAAAAAGAGCCCTGTATGAGCATTCTCCCTGTAATAAAACATTCCCTGTTTGAGCGTTCCCTGTATGAAGTGTTCCACTGTTTGAAGCGTTCCCCTGTATGAAGTGTTCCCCTGTATGAAGCATTGCACTGTATGAAGCGTTCCCCTGTATGAAGCGTTCCCCTGTATGACACGTTACACTGTATGAAGCGTTCCACTGTATGACACGTTCCACTGTATGAAGTTTTCCCCTGTATGAAGCGTTCCACTGTATGAAGCATTGCACTGTATGAAGCATTGCACTGTATGAAACATTCCCCTGTATGAAGCGTTCCCCTGTATGAAGCATTGCACTGTATGAAACATTCCCCTGTATGAAGCGTTCCACTATATGAAGCGTTCCCCTGTATGAAAATTCCACCCTGTTTAAGCGTTTTCCCCGTTGACATTCCCCTGTATGGAAAGCTTCCCCTTTATTAGCGTTCCCCTGTAGAAGCGTTCCCGCTGTCTGAAGTATTGCAACTCTATGAACCGGGCCTAGATGAAATGTTCCCTGTATGAAAGTGTTCACTCCTATGATCGTATTGCACTGTATAAAGCATGGCACTATATAAATGTTCCCCTATAGGAAGTGTTCCCTCCTCTATGAGCAATTGCACTGTATGAGTGTGGCACTGTATAAGTATTCACTGTATGAAGCGTGGCTCTGTATCAAGCGTTCCACTATATGAATCTTTCCACTGTTTTTCACTTTGATGAAATCTGAAGGTCAATTCTAAGGAAGAATGTGGTACGCTGCATGTAAAATCTGCAGAGCAAGATGCGTGGCACTGTATGAAGCACAGCACTGTATCAACCATTTCCCTGTATGAAGCATTCCCCTGTATGAAGCGTGGCACTTTATGAACCATTTGCCCTGTATGAAGCGTTCCATTATATGAAACGTTCCCTTGTCTGAGCGTATCCACTATCAGAACGTTCCCTATATGAAGCGTTCCACTATACACACGGTCCCTTGTTATGAGCGTTCACACTATTGAAACCTTCCCCTGTATGAGTGTTTTCCCTTATGAACATTACCTGTATAAGCCGTGCACCTGTTTGAAGCGGTCCACTAATTATGAGCATTGCACTGTATTAACATCTGGCACTGTATGAAGTTGCACTGTATGCTTGATGCGTTGCAACTGTATGAATGCGTTGCCATTGAAAAGCGTCCACAACTGCATGAAGTGTGGCCTGTCATAAGCATGGTATTTCTGTATGACGTGTTTGCACTGTATTAAGAGTTGCACTTTATGAAGGGTTTCAATTGTATGAAGCATTGCACTGCATGAACCGTGGCACCGTAGAAAGCAATGTCAATGTAGCACGTTCCCCTGTATGAAGCATTGCACTGTATGAAGCGTTGCACGTCTGAAGCATTGCACTGTATGAAGCGTGCAAAACTGTAATGAGCATTGAACTTATATGACACGTTACCTACAACTGTATAGTGTGGCACTGTATGCTGCGTTGCACTGTATGTTCGTTTGCCTATATGACGTCACCTGCATGAAGTAGTGGCACTGTATAAGAGTTGCACTTTTATGAAGGTTTGCATTGTTGAAAGCATTGCACTGTATGAACCTTGGCACCGTATGAAGCATTGCAATGTCTAAGCGTTCCCCTGTAATGAAGCATTGCACGTATGAAGCGTTGCGCTGTATGAAGCTTTGCACTGTATGAATCGTGCACTGTATGACGTGGCACTGTATGAACGTGGCACTGTGAAGCGTTGCCACTGGTATGAAGCGTGGCCTGTAATTAACCGTGTCACTGTATTAAGCGTGGCACTGTATTACGCGTGGCTCTGTATCAAGCTTTCCACTAATATGATTTCTTTCCTTTTGATGAATCTGCAGTTCACCTCTAAAGCAGATGTGATCGCTGCAATGTTAAGCATCTTGCTCTGCAGATATCACATGCAGCGTATCACATTCTGCTCTAGAGGTGACCTGCAGATTTCATCAAAGTGGGTATCACATTCTGCTCTAGAGGTGACCTGCAGATTTCATCAAAGTGGAAAGATTCATATAGTGGAACGCTTTATACAGAGCCACGCTTCATACAGTGCAATGCTTCATACAGTGCCACGCTTCATACAGTGCAATGCTTCATACAGTGCAACGCTTCATACAGAGGCCAATAACCAAGCTCCTTTCACATGCTGATGGTACAGCGTGTATGGGGCGTTGTTATTGCTGCACGCCTGCCCTCAACCTCGATATTACTCAAGCCCTCCTGACTGTTCACTTGCTTGTGGGCGAGCTGGAGACGGCGGAGCTGTGGGAGTCAGGGACTAAGCAGTGTGGTCCTGGGTCCCGTGAGACGGTTTCAGAATTTTTGTGAGGTGTAATTAAAAATGTACATTGCCTATTTCCACAGCCACAGTGAAGACGGTGGCGTTTCACCTATAGTGGTTGTGCACTGCAAGGATTGAAGTTAGGCATACACGTAGTTACAATAGAAACAGTATAAGAATGAGACATTCACACTGCCATTGCAGTGTAGACAGGTTGGATTACAGGTAGGCAAACGTTATATTTGTCCTCTGTCAGGTAAATGGAGGACCTTATAATTTGCGGCAGAAAAGCTCCAGTATTAGCCTGATGGTTATGTTAACAATGAGATCAATTTAACCCCTTAAGGGACGCAGGTTTTTAGTCATTCCGGCTCTCCAACTTCAAAAATCCATACTTTTTCATTTTAGTGTACAGAGCTGTGTGAGGGCTTATTTAGTGCGTAACAAAATTTTACTTTCCCAGTAATGTTATTTTTTTAAACATGCCGTGTCCTGCGGAGCTGAAAAAAAATTCCAAATGTGGAAAAAATTGGAAAAAAACTCCGCACGTGCGTCACGTCTTGTGGGATCAGTTTTTACGACTCACTCCTTCGCTACAATAACATGCCTACTTTATTCTTTGGTTCGGTGCGAAGCGGTAGATACCAAAGTATATAGGTTTATTGGTTTTAATACATTGTCAAAATAAACGAATGGTGTACAAAAGAAAAAAAAAAATTTGCCATCTCTGACGTAATAACTTTTTCATACTTTGGTGCACGGAGATGTGTGAGGTGCATTTTGCGAATGAGGCGACGTTTCATGCTACATTTTGAGGTCTGCGGACATTTCGATCATTTTTTATTCATTTTGATGTTATGTTAAAAAGGTTTGTTAAAATCGCATTCGGACATTTGGGGCGCCATTCCCGCATCGGAGGTCACCGCTGACCGTAACAGTTTATATTTGATAGATCGGGCATTTGTGCGACGCGGCGATACCTATTAGGTTGGATTTGACTTGTTTATTATGTTTTTATATCCGTCTAGGAAAGGGGGTGATTGAACTAATATATTAAGTTTTTTATTTTTAAACTTTTTTTGTTTCAATATTTTTTAGACAATCTAGGGTAAATAAACCCTAGATGGTCAGATCGCTATTACCATTAACTGACAATCGACAGATTACAATATGGATTTTTGCAGGTCATACGATTACAATGAGACACTGACTCATTGTAACGAACTGCATAAGCCATGTAGCCTCAGTCAACAGAAAACCGAGTCTACCATGGCAAACCGATCGCCGGCACGATGACGTCGGGGGATGGGCCCTATCGTAAAAAAAGAGTGGGCGGCGCGACAGCGCGCCGCCGTCTTTACACGCCTCGGCGTGGAGGTTGTAGTGTGTGCTGTGTGCGCAGGGTGAGTGTAGTGTGTGTGTGTGCGCGTGTGAGTGGTGTGTGTGCGTGTGCGCAGGGAGTGTAGTGGTGCTGTGGAGTGTTAGTGTGTGCTGTGCAGGTGTGCTGTGTGCAGCAGTGGTGCTGTGTGCGCAGGTGTTATGTGGTGCGCAGGTGTGCTTGTGAGCCCAGTCAGTGGTGAGTTTAGTGTGTATGTGTGCGACGTGTGCTACCCAAATTTTCATATCCTCCCGGTAAAAATACTCCTCAAAAATGGTGATAGAGAGGAGGATTTTTACCCTTCTGTGAATAAAGTTAGTGGACCTCTGACGGCTCTATCTTCAAACCGGGAACTCAACAGCAAGTGGACATGAGCCCATAGAAGAAAGTACTAAAAAATGCACAGCGCACCTCCTTCGATTCAGTGATTTGCGGACTTACATTAAGAATAGTCACTGCAGGTGCTACAGTGGCTATGGAAAGTATTTCAGGCCCCTTTACATTTTTCACTCTTAATTTCATAGCATGAATTGGTAAAATTAAAACAGTTCTTTTTTCTTCTTGCTCAGTAAGTACACCCCCTCTTTTGACCGGAATGCAGATTAATTTTGCCAATTTATCATCTCCTCAAACCAGGCTTTTTTCGTTTTTTTGTGGTGTCCAGTCCACACCCCAGTTTCAAAAATCTATTTTCAATGTAAAGCGTTTCGCAAGGGCTTGTTTTTTACGTAACAAATTGCACTTCAACATGGGATCAGTATTTAAATCCATGCCGTGTAAGGAAGCTGAAAAACATTGCAAGGCTTCGTTATACACTGAAGTATGAAAAAGTGCCAGAAGATGGCCAAATAAAAAAAAATTGGTGGTACAGGAGGTGTTAATTTTGTACATGTATGTAACATATAAAACCATACAAAATTTGGCCTCCCAGTGATCTACCAACCCAAAAAATAGAGTAGTCGTTTTGGGGCGCACAGTGATGAAAGCCATAAAAAATCGAGCCCCCAAGAAAAGACACAGATTTTTGAGGTGAGAGCGAAAAATGGAAATGAAAAAAAAACAAAAAAAGGGCCAAGTTTTTTCGTAAGGGTAATGGAGAGTTCCTGAAAACCAGATGGGGCAAACGTCACCTTCAAAATGCGTTTATGAGGACCACGGTTATCTCCTCTAAGGAGATACAAACCACACACATTTACAAAAAAATGCCTGGGTACTTTTGTAACATCAGATTTTGCATTGTAACCCAGGAGTGTAGGGTCCCTGTACAATAGTTTGAATGTTTGCATCCCCATTCTGAATAAAACATAGCCCTGGAAGTCGCACATAACACAGGCTATAAGCTAATGTGTACTATGGTCAACCAAACCCCTCGCCCAGCAATAAAAGACTTGCACTCAGATGTGAAGAAAGATCAATTAATCCATTTCTTATTTCATGGCACCCTGGGTGTAATTACTCTGACCAGTCTGACACTATGTATTTGTTTCCAAGCACATAGCAACAAAATACGATTTTACCATCAAGTATCGGATTAGGCAGCACTCCCTAACCGTCTCTAGCTTGCTGTTCTTAGTAAAGATACGGGGAGTGTTCTTCAGCTGTTCTTAGCCTAGCATGTAAGGAAACGGATAACACCAAGCTTCCACTGCATATCAATGCAACTACAATCCCCAGCACAGCAAAATGGATGGTGCGAAACAGAAATAGAAATATTAAATCCGTAATAAAAACATCAATCTGTCAGACTTTATATCTAAAAAAAATCTTGAACAGGGGCAGTTTAGGCTGCGTACACATTGTTTTTTAGATACATTCAGTGTATACACCAAAAAAGGCTCCCGGAGCATTACGCTGAACGTCTCCACAGAAATATGCGGTAGATGGAGACATCCTTTGCTTTGACTTTCAAAGTAGCAAACAATGTTCGCGCCGAGCGCTGTATGCACTGAGCAGAGAGAGGGACTGCATATAATTAGTCCATGGGGGGGCTGCCGCATAATGCATCATGAAGGGGCTTGATATAACGAATTACGGGGGACAGTATATACTGATGGCATGTGGGGCAGTATCTAATGAATCCAGGGGGAGGGGGCTACTTAATAAATCAGGGATGGCTCAAATAATTAACCCACAAATGGGGGGCTGTGTTATAATGAACCATGAGTAAAATCTATATAATTAATCCATGAGGGGCTGGTATATTATGCAAACCACATGAGTTCCCTCAAACGGGGTAACTGAGACTCTGTGCCCCAGCGATCTAAGAAAACCCGAAACCCGCCTGGAGCATACCAGTGGGATATGTCCCAACCTCTGTTCGTGAGAAGAATATGTTCAGGAATCTGCCGATGACACAATATGAACAGGCCTTAGACTGCCATGTCTATCCGCTGAAAGGTCATACTATATTGTAGGCCTATGGATTGCATGCAGAATTCTGTGTTAGCTACTTACATTGCAGTATTGACAACAATTGGAGTTCTCTGGTTTGCCACCGTATACAAAGGGGTTGCCCTTCTAGAAAATAAATTCAATTTATTACCCTATAAGAGGGGAACCTTGTTGAGATGATGATACTACCTCTTGACCAGAGTAGAAAAGAATTTACATAGAAACATATGAGATTTTGGAGGTGGGGGTTGCTATCGTCTGTCTTAAAATAAGGATCAATCGATTGAATGGGACATGGTATGTGGTAATGCAAGTTCTCTGCGGTGGTGCAGAAAGGTAATGTTCCATATGTACAAGTGTGTTCGATGTTGTGTGGATGTGCTTGGTAATGCAATCATTCCATTCATGAAGGAAACCAAGTTGCACATTGATCCACTGATCAATAGCAAGGTCCTAATCCTGAGCAGAGAAGAGCCTCTCAACCTATGCTTATAAAACAAAATGCACATAACTGATAGATAGGAACCGAAATTCATCACCCAGTAGCAAGCTGCGGATATAAAACATCATATGTTGTATAGAAGCAGTTGCGGGCGTTTAATAAGACATGTGAACAGTGAAGTGCTCTGCTATAAAGTTACAGATGTTGTAAACAGAAAGGGCAAAATTAATGGCCCCCTGGCACATAAAAATGGCCAATTTTTTCCAGGAGAGAAATTGAGCCCTATGCATAAGGGTGCCACCTGCAGAAGTAAGAGGGCACCATTAGGACCCGGCCAGGAGGAGAAGGTGGTAAAAGTACTTTAGCGGTGAGATGTACAAACTTAGAGTGCCTTATCGCAGTAAAGCAGGAGGGGTAGTTGGTGCTGATCAAAGGTTACCAAAATTTATTAATATGACTCTCCTAATATCATTCGGTCACAGAACAGAGACTTCTATCAGTGCCAAAAACTTTAAATATCAGTAATGTGCTCTAAGTGGGACCAAGTTTAAAATATATTTGAATTGAAGAAAAATGAATGAATGGTCTATGGGGGAATCTGAACAAATGTATGGGTCTGGTGTAAAGGTCTTAAGGAATTTGAAAACCTGCTGTGGTTCCCGGCCATTACTGAGCAAAAGAAATGTGCGACTTTGGAAAATGTCCATAAAAAGTTTGTGTTTGGCCCTAGCAGCCATCATAGCACAGCTATATATAGCGATCTATTAAAGACAGCGCAACCAACAGTGTCAGATTCATTTTTATGAGCAGAAGCTGAATGAAAGCTGTGCTTTGCTGTAATTGTTTTTTGTAGATGCACATTTGTTCCCTGTGTGTTTATGCTGTTGTATAAATCTAAGACTATACATATAATGTACAGAGATAAGAGTAATACACTAGGCAGTGGTGGCGAACTATGGCACGAGTGCCAGAGAGGGCCGGGAGGAGCCCTCTCTGCATGGCACGCTACATCACTAGTGTCATCAAGTCGGAAAAACTCGGGCAGTCATGCAGCCTGAAAGTGATCGGCTCTGCTCTCTCTAGTGATGCCCCGTAGTGAGACAGTAGCAACCGATTCAGTGCCACCCCCAACTCTCCTCCTCTTCGCCTAAGGTAGACAAGTACAGCAGAACGAGGGCGGGAAGTCCACAGAAGGAAAGCCTGCAGAAAACCAGAGAGGAGGATAAGGAGGTCAGGAGTGCTGGGCTGCTGTGGTGCTTTTCACATCAGCATTCAGTGTTAGAGCTGCAAATGCCTTCAGAGGTTCGGTCAGGTGGCTTTGAGGACCACTAAACCAACTAAAGATAACGTGATTAGTGTCCCAAATCACCCAGTTAGGACAGCAGTCTGTTGCCAATATATCAGATATTGGCAAAGAGGCAATGGAACAAGCATTCTTCACAGCAGGCAGGGAATGCACATGTGGCCGGTTGCTAGCTGCATCACTGCTGCACGGCGCATGTTGATGGGAATAGTATGTGGCCACAGACAGTCTGTCATATGTGTGATCCCAAATCCAACTTGCGCCACACCTCACACCACAACAACCACCACTTTGCCCACAGATCCCCTGCCAAATTGGGATTTCCCTAAACCTTAATCATACTGAAATAGCGCCAAAGTATAAAATACCATTTTTAGCCATTTTGCAACATGTATATAAAAAAACTGATCAAAGTCCGTTACAGTCCTCAAAATGAAGCATAACCCCTAGGCGCACAGGACGTTATAGTACGGTCCGGTGGCGAGTTACTAGCGCACCGGGACGCACTAACGTCCGCCTTCTGGCACTGGCTCACGAACGGAGCCGGACCAGCAAGCAGCGGGCTGTCAGCATGTCTAGTACTGCTGACAGCCGGCGCAACACCCGCGATCGCGAGCCGACTCCGGATCTGCGGGGTTACCCCTACACGCCGCGTCAAAGCATGACCGCCGGCGTTGTAGGTCTTCCCCCTAGGATCGGATCCCCCGTGCCGCGTACCGGGGATCCGATCCTCTCATGGCAGATCCGAGGACTGGCTGTGCCCGGAGCTGCCCGGTTTCCATGGCAGCCAGAACCCTCCGGGGGCTGACTGCAAACTGTGGCATGCGCAAGCATGCTTAGACAGTTACACTGTCTACAATAAAATAGTATGTAGAGCAGTGTATGAACTTAAACCAGTGATCAGAGGATCACTGGGTGAGTTCAAGAGTAGAAGTAAAATTATGCAAAAAACACCTTAACACTACAACATTATAATAAATAAAAAATTAAACATAAAAAAATATAGCCCTAAATGTCCACTTTCCCATAAAACCACTTAATAAAGTATAAAAAAAACATAAAACACAAAAAACCCCGCCATGTTTGGTACGCGTCATAAACAATCGGCATAATAAAACAGAATCAGTACTGGACCCGCACAGGTAAACGCCGGAGGAAAAAAACGCAAAAACGTCGAAAAAAAGATACTTTTATAATACCCTATATTAAAAAAATGCTATAAAAAGTGATTTAAAAAATTTATGCACTCTAACATAAGCCACTAAAAAGAAACAACTGTTCTCGCAAAAAAAGCCCCCCACCGATTGTCAGCCAAAAAAATAAAAAAGTTGCATTGCATAGAGGTGATGCAAAATGAATAAGATTTCCCACAATTAGTTTTTATTCAGTACAATGAATAAAATACACAAAACCCCCACATATTGGTATCCCTGGTCCGTAACAATCCTGCATAATAAAACAGAATCGTATTTAATCCGCAAAGACCCCCGTAAAAAACAACCCAAAAAAAGCTCTTGAAAAAAAGATGATGTTTATGAATGCCCTTTAAAAAATGCTTCGAAAAAGTGATTAACAAAGTAGCCACTCAAAATAAGACCACTAAACAGAACAATCCCTTCTGTCAAACAAAAGCCCTTAAAACAGATTGGGAGGTGAAAAATAAAAAAGTTATGCCTATGACAGACGGGTGATCTAAATTAACAACAATTTGCCCCAATATTTGTATCAGTTAAAAATGGGAAAAAATAAATGAAAAAATAATAGATATAAATAAAGTATTTTTGTACGGTGGCGACCCCATTAGAATAAAAAATTAATACTATTTTTATGGTATATGGTAACGGCAAAAAAAAAAAAAAAAACAATAAAAATGTTCTAAAAAATTGAGATTTTCATTTCCTCCACCAAACAAAAGCTTTAATTAAATCTCACCAATTAGTATAGATTCCCCCAAATACGTACAAGAAAGTGCATCCAGTGGCAAAGAAATCAGCCCTATAGGCCTCAATAATAAAAAAAGAAAACAATTCTAGCCTGTACAATGGACATAGCAATCGGATCTGGTGGCGCCGCCTCCTCCTTATGCCAGCCGTGCGACTCATACAGCAGGTTTACCACCACTATAGGGATGCGGACTGTACTCGGGGGAGAAAGAGAAATTGGGGTATCAAACTTGGTGGAGCCTTTTTTTAATTAATCCATTGTAAAATGTTAATTTTCCACCCAAATGAGTGATTGTGAAAAAATATTAAAATTTTCAGACGACCACCTCGTTTTGTTAACCCAATTGAAAAACACCTCTAAAGGGTTACCAAATTCTAAAAGTGGTTTTTCATAGTGAGGGGGTGGTTGTAGTTTCCACAATGGGGTAATTTATGAGTCAGCTAATTTAGGCTCTCAGGTCAATTAGAAGTGCGAGGTCCACTAAATACAGGTTTGGTTGATTTACAAAAATGTGAAAAATGGATACCAAATCTGAGCCTCAGAACATTCTAGTAAAATTGTGGAATCTTTAAAAAAAAACCATGCTCAACATAAAGCAGACATTTGGGAAATGTAAGTATGAATGTATTGGGGTATGACTATCATGCATCAAAAGTAGAGATTTAGAAGTTGCAAATATAGATTTTCCAATTTTGCCAAATTTTGTTTTTTTCAGAACTAAACGCAAAAGATTCATCCAAAATTTTAAAACTAATTGGAAGTTACAAGGTCACGAGAAACATCTCAAAAATCCCAGGAGTTTCTCAAGCGTCCCACGCTTATAACCAATTATAGTGACACAGGGCAGATTGAAAAAAATGGGTCCTTCGCTCCTTTAGGCAAAGATGGTGTCCAGTAGGGGTAAAAAACATCAGGTCATCTCTGAAATAATTACACTACACCAGCTACAGTACACTGAAGTATGAAAAAAAGCGCAAAAATGGCAATTTTTGTTTTTTTTTTGTACAGGTGGTTTCATTTGTAATATTCAAAAACATATATAAGTGAAGATCCCGTGATAGCACTAAAACCTAAAGAATAAAGTAGAAATGTATTGTGGTGCATCAGTGAGAGCTGTAACATCCAAGGCCACAAGGAAAAGGCACCAAAAGCGTTTTTCACAATTTACGCATATGCAGGATACAAACCATCACAAAAGCTCTTTAAATGGAAAATAAAGTTAGATTTTGAAAGTGGGGAGTGAAAATGAAAAGCAAAACAACAAAAGGGGTTAATAGGTTAAGATGGCAATATTTGAGTCCATAAGAAGGCTACTTATGGTCCACCAGTCACTTTCCTCTACTCAGGACTGCTGTCACTGTATGGGGGCTAATATTAATCAGATATGACGGTAATACAGTATCATGACTAGATAGCTTCTAGTATAGTGTTATATTGTAATGTTGGCCTTTCCTATATGGTCGTTAAACCAGAATTATGCTCTATTCGTGGTGTAATGTTTGGCGTCATGAAGTCAAAGTGTTATTGCTCTTGTATATTGGTATTGTGCAATATGGGCTAAATTGCTGTATGTGAACCTTGCCACTACGAAACGGCGGCTGTTTTTCATTTGGGCAAATAAAATTGCAGTCAGTCTCTTTAAAAGGTTTCCCCTCACTGCACTAAGAGTACGGTGTGGTGAGCAGCTCTGTCTCACCGCACCACGTCAGGCCAGTGCGGTGCTGTTATAATGTAGGACGTCCTAAATAGCCGGAATTATGAGGTCGTTCCACTCAGCTTCTATGGACAGTGAGGGGTGAGGAGCGCTCACCCTTCCTCTGTCCTGAAACAGGCTAACGAGGCCATGTGCGAGCATACTTTTGTGGTGTATGAGACCGAATTGTAAGAGAACACAATGATTTAGGGACTTGCATCTACAGTTTGGAGGGGACCACAGGCTGGTGGGCAGGGGGGAGATTCATGGTGCTTCTAGTAGGCATAATACGGTAAGTTCCCCATAAAGTCTGTACATGTCCATGTCAAGGTTTGATGATGCAGAGAAGAAGTTGGTAAATTTCCGCATTTAAGTGGCAGCTTTATGCCTTAGACATTGCCCACACTGTCTTTGCATTGGTTCCTGCTAACATAATCTCCAAATTTGGTGAGTGTGGTGACTTGTAACACACACTAACATTTTAAAAAAAATGTAAAAAAAATGGACGTAAAGTTTACAGCCTACCTTCTAGAAGCACTAAAGAAAACAGTAAGAGTACCCAACTGGTGTATTTTATAGGAGGCACACTACAGGGATATTGCTCCCAGAAGTAAAGTGAGATAATCTTACTGCAAGTGGCAGTTTACATAGGCCACGAGTGTCTTTGCAAAGACTTAAAAATACTGAAAAAAATACATAATACTATTTTCACAAAATTTGAGAAATGTTATTTAAAATTGGACCTTAATCTTTCCATGTCTTAAAAATGACAAAATAGCTTTAGCTGTTTGATTATGTAAAATTACAGCCTACAGCAAGATACTAGCTGACAAGTATTAGCTTGACAAAATTAAAACCATAAATACTGGGAGAGTAGAGGGGAACCCGCTGATATACAGATGTATGTACTGCCAGGGCATTCCTGGTTACTAGGCCCTGTACTGGCTACCAATGGTACAGTGGTATTACCCCACATTGATATAACTAGTTAGAAGTTAAGTAAGCATACTGATGTTCATACCACTCCTTTAGTATGATAATCAAGATTCGTAGTAAAGTATCGGACTGCAGATGTAGACAAACCTAATCTGCAAACGTGCGCACAGGGCTCCCGACCTCAGTTGTTACACAGGAAGGGCTAGCAGACCTCAAATGCTCCTTTCATCATCGGATAATGTCTCATCCATACTGTACAAATGCACAAATAACAGGTTTGAAATCTCGACTTTTAGAGTTCTGAAGACTGTTTTGAGTTTCTTGTCCTGGTCGGAGTCAAGTAAGAAGGAGCTTGATGAAGTGCATTGGTGACAAAACGGGCATCAGAATGAGATGATATGGGACCTCATGATAGGTACCTCATGGCACAATCTTCACTACTGTATTGGCATCTAGATCCATAGTAATCATTATGTACTCCAGAAATCCAAAACAGTCTGTTTCCAGATGGAAAGAGGACAACAAGAAGACACAGAAAATATCATTTATTAGCTTAAGCAGCCACAGCAATCTTTATCGCTCTGTGCCACGGGTGCACATTGTTCCCATATGGCTCATGCCGTACTGTACTGAGAGATCTCTGCACTACTCAATATAGTCCTGGCAAGATCAAATCATGCTTTATTGTTCCGTCTCATCAAACCTCCTATACTAAAGGACCAAATATGCCATTATAAGGGCACATTACTTCAATTTGTTGCGACTATGCACGTTCTTTATAGTGTAACGGACTCTGACACAGGTACTTTAAGAAGTGTTTGCACCACAATGTTTTTGCACACAACAATTTATGGAGCAGCTGCAATAGGCACCACACGATAAAAATATGAGGCGTCAGGTGCTCAGTCGGACGCTGTTGTGCCAGATTTAAACATGCAAGTCAGGACAGAAGTGTGTAGCATGTACCAAGTAAAGTGACCGAAGTGGTGCACTCGCCGGGCTACTGCAGGGAGCACCAGATTCATAAAAAAGGGCCCCCCCACATGATCCTAATGGGGTTTGTTAAAGTGATATTACAAGCGGGAGCTCTGTCCATGTATTATAGAAGAGGTGACGTGAGTATGGAAAGGAATGGTCACCAAGTTGATGTACATAGAGAGCACAAAGGATGCAGAGACAGATCACTCAATATTTTGCTATTAATTTTCCAACATTTACTGTGTTTACAGCATAAGGCCTAGTAATCATGAGCGACGTTTGATTAGGATCGCTTTCTGCTTAAACTGTCCAGAGAGAAAAAGGTGTCAATCAGAAGGCAGCAATCAGCCTCACTGCAGCAGTCCCCCGGTTATATGAAAATGCACCAAAAGCAAGAAAACCCTGGAAATCTACCTCCCAAAGGGTTGCACAAGCATGCGTGACGGATTCTGTTAGGATAAGGGTCGAATGTACACCTATGCGTTATACAGGCAGTACCCGGGTATGTTCGTAGGTTGGTTCTAAGTTGAATTGGTGATGTTAAGTCGAAACGGATATTTATTAATTGAACCCCAGTCAAAAGTATTCTGGTCTCTGGTGATAATGATTTTAAAAATGTGGGTTTCATTAAAGACCAGGATTAACATAAATCTTAATTAGACACCGGTGATAACTGTTAGCTGTTTATTGAGCCTAAGGCTAAAGTACCTTAAATTGCCAATAATCCAGAGGTCCGCTGTAACGAGGGGTCGTCTGTAAGCGAGTGTCATTAAGTAGGGTGACGCCTGTACATACAGGATATCCGTAATAGTGTGAAATCATGCTCAAATGATGCACGGCTGCAGTTCAGTGAGGCTACCAGAACGCAGGTCACAAGGAGGAGGGTATATTCAGTTGGGACCACACTGGAACCTGTCTTTTTTGTTGAGGTAGGTGAACATCCTTTGGTCGTTTTGTATTGGATTTAAGTCCGTCTCAGAATCGAACCAAAAACTCAATGTGGAAGCTCTCCAATGTTTGCAGAAACTTCTGTGACTACATATTAGTTTATCAAAAGACCACAGAAGATGATAACAGCAGTCATCCACTGCTTAGTCTGTGGACTAAGATGTAACTGGAGCCTCCCTGTGCCAGGTATTTACATGTTCCCAGACTGTATGGGTATAGACAGAGATTAGTCACAGACGTCTCAGCTCATCGCAGCCTACAGACACAGGGCACGTGATAGGTAATCTATGCCGTCACAGACATAAGAATAGTCCTATTTCTCTTTCATCTCACTGTAGGCTTTATGCGCCTGCTTACATTCAAACGAGCAAAGCTCTACAGCGGAGAAGGCACTTATCGTCCTCTCTCTCACCGTTACTCCCAACTTCATGCGTTCCAGTGTCTGGATCATGTGACCCCCCGTCGCTTTCACACACAGGAGGCCGTGGACAAACTTCGCGTCGAGGCAAGCGCTGTTTAACCCCGGCGTTGATAAATTAAAGACATGAGCTGTTCTCTTCAAACCAATCATTGTCATTTGTGATTAAGTCTATTTTTTTCTGCTAGCTGCATATTTGTATTATGTTGTGGTGTATGATACACATACAGCGTGTTATTGTTGTAAACTATGATAGACTAAGGTTATTATGTTTCCTTCTTTTATTATTATTCCATCCAGGACATTAACTAGTGATTACAGATGGGAGGATGTATGAACGGGTACTGATCACAAGAATTATTTCTTGTTCTGTCAATATGCTATCTATTTTCTAAAGATTTAGAAAATGTTACAATTAGGAAAATAATTAACAGATTTCTACCTCACAATTTTGGGGTAGAAGAAAAGAGGGACTAAAGGAACCAAACAAGGTCGGCTATAATCCCAAGTCCATGTTAGTTAGCACTGACTTCTTTGTGGCCAACTCCCTTGTGGACCACTTATGGAACCACCTAATGCAATTTACAACAAATAATACTCCAATTACCATTTATTCCACTTTAGGTGGCTACACGACTTAGAATAATGCCTTCCCTCACATTGTCCCCCCTCTCATTCTGTCCTATCTATCCTCTCTCCCACATTGTGGCCCTCTCTCTGACACCATCCCCTTTAAGTTGCAGCCCCTCTGTCCCCATTTCAAACATTTTGTGGCCTCTATCCTGTATCCCCTTTATATTTGTGGCCTCTCTCCTCCATCCCCATTTATATTGTGACGGCCTGTCCTCTATTTCAGGAGGCTAATGCACACGATGTATGCCCGCCGTACGGAGGTAAAGGCGGGGCAGTCAATTGGCGCTCGAAAGGAGAAGGGGATGAGCGCAGGAGCTCACACCCGCCCCCCCCATAGGTATACAGTGCCAGGACCATATCACATAGAAAGATCGGGACAGTCCTCTCTTTTTGCTGGGCTACAGAGGCGGATACGTCAGCAGGTATATACGTCCCCCTACATGTGTGTGAAGGTAACCGTATATTGGAAAACCTGTCAGCAATTCCATTATATTGAAATCCACCATCCATGTTTAACCCGTTTGGAGATTTCATAAAAAATATAAGAAACATTGAACCCAAAATTCGAAACATCCTATACTACCTATGAAAAGAGAGATGAGCATAAAAAAAGCCACGCCGGATGTTCAAGCAGACATTGGAAATGTTAGCTATAAAGTACTTGAAATAATGAATAATTTGATAGAAATATTGCCAAATTAACGTTTGTTTTTTTCAGAACCACAACACAAAAGTTTATCCATTACTGGAAGTGCAAATGGTGACAAGGGAAAACAATCTCAAAATCCCCTGGATATGTTAAAGCGTTACAGTACGGTTAACACCTCCTATAATGACAAAAGGACAATTTAAAATCTGGCCTGGTCCTAAAGACCTAAAATGGCTAAGACCTGAACGGCTTAATTACTTACAGTATAAGCAGTGGTCAGCAATCAATTGTAAAATACCAAAGCAATACCTGCAGCATGACAATGGACAGCAGAGGGCGCAACTTAAACAAATAAAAGGTCAGCCCCACTGTAAGTATTCTTTCCCATTTTCTCCCATTGAATTGTGACTCTTCACCACATTTGTGTGCTTGTGATCATTCATGACAGAGGCCACTGAAAGAGGGAAGTGCCATGCAGTAATTCTAGTAATTGTCTGCGTTATATAGGGAAAAGATACATACACTAAAGAGGGAAAATAAGGATCTATTAATACCGCATGTACTATGTTAAACCTAGTGTACATTGCTGCAGGAGTTATTATTTCTAAAAAAATTACCATATGTACAAGATAAAGAAATCAAAAGGTAGAAGTTTGTTAAAGTAATATAAAGTATTAAAGAAGTTGACAAAGGGGTTCACTAATCATATGCATGATAAGGCAGGGGAGAAAATTTTACAGGGGATACAGAGGTAATACAGGTGCAGTCTACACTGTTAGGTGCCTGTACATTCATACAAATCCCTTCCACAACACAGAAGCATCTTGCTCTGCAGATATAACATTGCAGCGATCACATCTGCTTTAGAGGTGAACTGCAGATTCATCAAAAGGAAAGAAATCATATTAGTGGAAAGCTTGATACAGAGCCACGCGTAATACAGTGCCACGCTTAATACAGTGACACGGTTAATTACAGGCCACGCTTCATACCAGTGGCAACGCTTCACAGTGCCACGTTCATACAGTGCCACGTCATACAGTGCACGATTCATACAGTGCAAAGCTTCATACAGCGCAACGCTTCATACGTGCAATGCTTCATTACAGGGGAACGCTTAGACATTGCAATGCTTCATACGGTGCCAAGGTTCATACAGTGCAATGCTTTCAACAATGCAAACCTTCATAAAAGTGCAACTCTTATACAGTGCCACTACTTCATGCAGGTGACGTCATATAGGCAAACGAACATACAGTGCAACGCAGCATACAGTGCCACACTATACAGTTGTAGGTAACGTGTCATATAAGTTCAATGCTCATTACAGTTTTGCACGCTTCATACAGTGCAATGCTTCAGACGTGCAACGCTTCATACAGTGCAATGCTTCATACAGGGGAACGCTTCATACATTGCAACGCTTCATACGGTGCCACGGTTCATACAGTGCAATGCTTCATACAATGCAACCCTTCATAAAGTGCAACTCTTCATACAGTGCCACACTTCATACAGTACCATGCTTCATACAGTGCCACACTTCATGCAGTGTGACGCTTCAAATAGTGCAACACATCATACAGTGCAACGCAGCATACAGTGCCACACTTCATACAGTGCCACGTTTCATACAGTGCAATGCTTCATATAGTGGAACGCTTCAAACAGTGCACTGCTTCATACAAGGTAATGCTTCATACAGGGAAACACTTCATACAGGTTTCATATAGTGGAACGCTTCATACAAGGGAACGTTTCATATAGTGGAACGCTTCATATAAGGGAACGTTTCATATAGTGGAACGCTTCATACAAGGGAACGTTTCATATAATGGAACGCTTCATACAGTGCTGTGCTTCATACAGTGCCACGCATCTTGCTCTGCAGATATCACATGCAGTGTATCACATTCTGCTCTAGAGGTGACCTGCAGATTTCATCAAAGTGGAAAAAAACAGTGGAAAGATTCATATAGTGGAACGCTTGATACAGAGCCACGCTTCATACAGTGCAATGCTTCATACAGTGCCACACTTCATACAGGGGAGCGCTTCATAGAGAGGAACACTTCATATAGGGGAACATTTTATATAGTGCCATACTTTATACAGTGCAATACTTCATAGAGAGGAACACTTCATACAGGGGAACATTTCATATAGTGCCATGCTTCATAGAGTGCAATACTTCATACAGGGGAACGCTTCATACAGGGGAACGCTTCATACAGGGGAACGCTTCATACAGGGGAATGTTTCATACAGGGGAACGCTTCATACAGGGGAATGTTTCATACACGGGAACGCTTCATAATAGTGGAACGAGCTTCATACAGGGGAATGTTTCTATCACAGTGCAAATGCTTCATACAATGGGAAAGAAAAAGGAAGTAGGCAGGAGGAAGGCCCCGACAAAAACTTCTGACCGTTCTTGGGAATGTTGTCAGGTAAACAGCAGATGGTTGTTTGTGTTTTTTGTTTGGTCTCAGTGTGGCACTGAAGATTTACAAGTGGTTTGTAGCATATTTAGACTGCTAACTAAAAATTATACTCTAGGTCTGGCTAGAGGTTAGTTAGAGACTATAAGCCTAAAGATTATAACCAAACAAAATGCAACCAGTTTGCATATTACCCAGTATAAATGGACGATTAATTCATGCCTGGGAAATGAGACATTGAGAATAAAAAGAATAAAAAAAAAAAAAAGCTGAGTATTTTGATCTTGTATCTGCGTCTTTTATTAGAAAATACAACGTGGTGAATGAATGTTGGAACTTTGCTGTTCTTTTCAGATAAGTCTGGGAGTTTAGATATTAGAAGGCAGCAATCAAGAGAGCAATTAGCAATATAGCAATTACACAAAACGAAAGAGAAAGACATACACGCCATACTGGGTGGACAAAGTATTAGCCGACAGAAGTGTGGCTTAAAGAACATCTGTTTGTTTAAAGTTGGTGTAACCGGCATTCTGAGAAAAAAATTAATTAAAAAAAAAAAATAAAAAAAAAAAAAAAACAAAAATAACAAAAAATTGATAAAAAACATCTTCGCCTATAGTGGTCCTGGGAATCATTTCCTCAAAGTATTTTGATACTACAATCAGCAGAAGAGGACCTGCATTCAGGTCACCTCATTTTCAACAAGGGCCTGCTGCTGACCAATGAGAACAGTTATACTATGTATATCCACTAGGCATCCTATTTGTATCTAATACCCATCCACCTATGTATCTCTCCATCTAACTCGTATGTTGTAATTACCCAAGAAAATTTCCAGCACAGCAATGCATGGGGACATGGGGACAGATTGCTTGAGATGGTGGTTTTAAAAGTATCTTTCTCCCGACCTTCCCGCTCCTGTTGCGGAATGTGAGGGACGTCCTCAGACAGGAGGGGGCGTTGTTAGCCCAACAAAAAGTCACATAATGGTGGCTCATACTACAGCGGTATTTTGAGTATGCGAGTATGGTTATGGGTCTCTGCCCGAGCGAGGTCTGAAATTTAAGAAACGTTACCTAATTACGCTGTTTTTGTTTGTTTGTGCGTGATGTTGTTCTAGTGCGTTCTTTGCTAACACCATGGGTTGTAAAAAGCAATTCCTTCATCATTGCTATTGTGCATAAAGTCATGAAGATTACTGCAATGGAAATTGTAAATAATGTATACTGTGGGAGATTGAAAAGTAGTAGGGGTAAATGCAACGTTTTCCAGGATAGGATAAGGAAACTCACACCTCTGTTTTTCGACTACCTTGTAATAAGCAGCTCCCTTGGACAAACAAGGCATCATATGACTTTATATGAGGACTTAATGATAGAGGGATGATGACACGATGCAGGAGATTTATTATTTAAAACCAAACCAGTATCTAGTCCAGAAGGAAAAAGACTACCAATTGTAGACAGCACTGATACGACCTGATTAGGTCTCCTCAGTACAGCGTAGGTTAGGGGGAAACTGGTTTTTGGCCGAGTGGGAGAGGCTTGTGACTAGGGTCAGAAAGTAGAGTAAGAGTTCTACTTACAGAGAGATGCCACTAAGGCCACCATGTAGGCAAACAGAAGAGGTCTTAAAGCAATGGATTGATCCACAAGGGGGATTCTCGAGAAAGAGAAAATAGCAAAGTTTCCAGGGTGGGGATAAGGAAAGGAAAAACACACCTCTTTAGATAACTTGTAAGGCAGCTCCCTTGACTCCAAGCCATAGACCTACATGAGTGCTTTATGTGGCATTTAATTGTATTATTTGCTAGGGACCCCGATTCGTTAGGTCATGTTTGTGAAAGCTTGCAACTGTATTGGAACTGGATGGATTCCCGTTATGCCTGTAATGTTCTGCACTTTGTTTCTTTTAAAGGGTGGTTGTCCGAGGAGAGTTCTGACAAAAAACTAAAAGTCGGCTGGGAGCAGGGAGCTCTGCTGACGGCTTCTATTCTTTGATTCTTTTTCGTTGGCTAAAAAAATGTTAAAAAAATAAAGTCCCTCCTAACTTACCTTCCGGAGCGCTGCTGTTTCACTCTGGTCCGGGCGACATGCCATGTGTGACAATGTTGTGTAAACAAAACATGGCCGACGGAGCAGCGCTGCCCGGCGCCATGCTCGCCTCCGCCTGCCAGTGCAGTGGGACATTTCAAAGGTAATCAGGAAGCGTGCATAGTACATTCGGTATAATATGGAATAAAGAGTATCATAGTAATAGTAGTAAAGAAGTAAAGGTAAGGGAAAGTGGGAACTGCAGTGAGGAAAGTAATAAGTAAAGTCAGTAAGAGTAGTAAAGGTAATACATTTAATAGTAAACATTCTCAGGATGCCAGCAAGCAGTCGCGTTTGTACGAAGTTAAGAGACTCCAAGTGTCAGCTAACGAGACTCCAATGTGCTTGATGTCTGCCAGGGTCATTGGACACACTGCTTGGTGGCAGGGACACTGCAGCAAGAGAGAAATACCCAGTGGGATCTTGATCATGAGGAACTCAGGTGAAGCCACCTGCCAGTTATGCCGTTCACAATATGGAGCTGAAAGGACAATGAAAAAAAAAAAACAAAGAGAAAAAGAGGACAGTGAGTGATAACAAAAAGCGGACAGTGAAAGTAGTGAGATCTCATGGGGGATTAATTGTTGTTGTGGATTAACTCTGCAGTTGGAATGCTCATCCGGTTCAGCCACGCTGAACTGCTCTGCTGAACCTGAACAGGCGTAGGATCTGTCTCGCATACGGAT